>CM060630.1:11815000-11885000 GCA_030578275.1 Meda fulgida
GAGCAACAATACTAATTCTCAAATCCTTAGAGAGTTCTTTGCCATGAACATCCAGTGGTCAGTATGAGAGAATTGTACTCAAAGCACAAATTGTAACTACTCTAATACAAGATACACACATTTGAATGGTCCTGCCAAGCAGAAAACAAAACAATCATGATGAATAAGACACGTTGCTTTGCATGGTTAAACAAATTACAGCTATTATCACTTAGGGGGAACTTACTTTTGTTGCCAGCTATTTTGACAATAATGGCTGTATGTTGAGTTTTTTTCAAAGGACAGTAAATAAATAGTAAAATATATACTTTCTATAGTGTTATCCCTTGAAAAGATATACTCAAATGTTTGCTGAAATGTGAGGGGTAAACGTACTTTTGTGAAATATATATTAAAATAAAATGAAAATGCCTGAAAATTAAGTTCAAATCTGATCATGTTAGGGGTGTGTTTGCACAAAGGAAGGGATAGAAGTGCTCTTTGTCTGTAAAATGTATATGGGAAAAGAGCAGGATTTTATAATTATAGAGCAGGGATCTGCCTTTGATGGACAGGTGTAATCCCAGTGTGCATTGGGCCGCGAGCAGTGGCCACTGAGTCCTCCTCTATCCCAGCTTGCCTTGCCCTTTGCTTCTGGCAGGGTAAATGGCAGCTATAAACATGGCAAGCCATCAAAACAATGACAAAGCAACTGACAAATGCAGACCTTTCTGTGTAATGTGCTGCTTCAGAGGGGCAAGATAATCAAAACATCACACAAAGACCAGTGTGTGTGTGTGTGTGTGTGTGTGTGTGTGTGTGTGTGTGTGTGTGTGTGTGTGTGTGTGTGTGTGTGTGTGCATGCGTGTAAGTGTGAGTGTGTGTCACACCAGAACCAAGCTTATCTGAAATGAAGAAAATAATAACTAGATTTTAACATTGTGGTTCTTCTTTAAAACAATGCCAGTGTTTGTGGGTGGTTTCCAGGGGGTTGCAATGCAGTTGCTAAGGTGTTCTTGGCGTTTGTAACATACTTTTATGCAGTTGCTAATGTGTTCTCACTGGTTTTAATGTTTTTCTATGTGGTTATAAAAGTGTTCTGGGTGGTTTCAGTATGTTTCTATCCTGTCGCTAAAGTGTTTTGACTGGCTTTAGCATGTTATGTAGCTTTAGCATTCTGCTGTTCTGTTGCTAAAGCATCCTGTCTGGTTGTTCTGTGGTGCATTTCCAGTACAACAGCGTAACTCGCTGCTTACGACAGCGCTCACACAGAATACGTTTTTTCATTCCAATGTGCTACTTTTCCATTGTTTTTCTATATAAACACATGCTAGACGGACGTGTATGACCGCTACGCTCATGTCTCTACGGTCATGTTTTTTTCAGTGTCTCGCACATGAGCGCAGCTGTGTGACCGGCCACTAACGCTGCATTCACGCCATGTCGTATACCGTGACTATTCTGAACTGTAAAAAGCTGTCACGTGCTTGTAGATCTTGAAATTATAGTGTGTAAACTCGTTTGCAGATTGCAGATTTAAGGTGTGTTCGACTTAAAGCGGTGCTGTGCAAACCGATCAGTCTACGACATCAGCTGGCCCAGTGTTGTGATTGGCAGTGCGTTCACACAGAATGAGTTCTTCTCTAGTATAAATATTGAGGATGGCGTCAATTTCAAATCAATTCGAGCCCGATTCAGATCCTGACAATGTTAACAAACAAGATGATACTTTGCAAAGTACGGATTTCACAGGACGTTCCAGAGTGGTATGTTTTTTTGTAATTATCTTATACATTATAGGTACGAGGTTATCCACCATTTAATTGTGATATTTGTCGGAAAACTAAGGTAATACAAACAGTAATTGATCCAAAAAAAAAAAAAAAGTTAATTTTCCTAAGGAGCGGTGAACCGTCTTACAAAAGCAACAGAAAACAAGCTATTCTCTATAAAATGTGCAGCACACAGATAAATGTTTGGGTTTTAATGTTCAGAAACATTCAGCTCAATCAGGCCTCGCACCTTTTTTTGCGTATTCTGTAGCCTGGGATTATTTAAATAAGTACCATTGTGACTTCATAAGATCCAAAAAAAAAAAAAAAAAAAACACGTTGTAGTTCTTGAAAAGTGGATTCTATTACATAAAATATCTAAGGTTGAAGAAGAGTTTGAGCTTTGTAACATTGCAGATCTTTTTTAATGCTCAAACAGCAACACTACACACTAACTAAAGATGAAAAAGTGGAAAAGCATAATAGGACCCCTTTAATGCGGGATTTTTTGCTATAGAACACGGCATCTGAGGACTAATTCATATTTGTATCAGTTATTTTGCTTTATTTCCAGATTCATTCATATACATACAATCATTTTTACGCACTAGTGCACCAACACATGCGCACTCTTCAAAAACGCCACTTTAAATTGACAAACTAAAAGACGTGAATGAAATTTGTATATATTTTATATGAAATATATAGATTGTACTGAATGTCAGCTTGCTTATTTTGCTCAAGATAAGGATTTATTAAGTCCACATGTCATGCAAACAAAAAGCTATGCTTAACCACAGGATCGAGAACGGTCGTTCAAACCACGCAACTTTTGATACACACACACAACAATCCACATGATTTGAGGTACAGTAGGCTTTCTTTTTTCTTTTTTTTTTACGTAGCACAAACAGTGCTGTTTAATACTTCACATTAGGGGTTTGTTCAAATCATTAATGCTAAATATGAGCGAAGAGCAAAACTATTAAATTATTCTCCTCCTATCCGAGTTTTCCTGCAGACGTAGACACAAACTTCCTGAGAAAGGTCCCTCTGCCTCCGTTCCAGAGGTATTACATTTCTGCTCATCTAATCTCTGTCACGCACAATAAGACCCACAGCAGATAGAGGGTACATTTCTCGCTGCTCCCATTCACGCCGGTCCCTTATCTGGCCGCAAACACATTTCAGCAGTAAGTAGACCCGGCCTGCTGATTCTAGGCTTCTGTTGGCTTTAGCCGAGCTTAGACAATCCGGCATCTTCCGAGTTTCCACTACCCCTAACACACACGCAAACCACACACAGACACAAAAAGAGTATTTACCCAAGGCTGTGTCAGGAGTTATTAAACTTTAATCTGGGTAAGAAGAGCATATTCCTGCAATGAATTATAGATGACACAGGTTACGGTCCCCACGTGACCCCTGCTTTCCCCCACAAAGATCAAATGCGGCAGCTTTTTTAATAAACTGTATTATAAGGCGAGCGCCAGGGCCACTGCCACCCAAGATGGAATTTCAAATAATAGAAAAAGAATTTGGGGTCCTGAGATGGAGAGACTATAAGCCTAAAGTAAATTATGGTTGCTGGTGTCTGGGTATTAATACCTGTCTGCACATGTGTGTGTGTGTGTGTGTGTGTGTGTGTGTGTCTGTGTGTCTGTGTGTCTGTGTGTGTGTGTGTGTGTGTGTGTGTGTGTGTGTGTGTGTGTGTGTGTGTGTGTGTGTGTGTGTGTGTGTGTGTGTGTGTGTGTGTGTGTGTGTGTGACCATATTTACTGGATTGCTCGAGATTCAGTTCCACATTATTTCTTGACTGCTGAAGATGATACTATCCGTGTCTGGTTACTATATGTTTGTAAGCGTATTTGTGCGAGTGTAACAAGCTAAAATCAGAC
Source organism: Meda fulgida (assembly GCA_030578275.1). Lineage (NCBI taxonomy): Eukaryota > Metazoa > Chordata > Actinopteri > Cypriniformes > Leuciscidae > Meda > Meda fulgida. The sequence continues at coordinate 11,818,649 of CM060630.1, forward strand.
ATTCTGGCTGGTTCCCGTCTGCTCCATGGCATCTTAGCCAGAGTCCCAAGCTGTCATTACAATTAGTTTGGCTTTTAACGCCCACTTGGTCCTCTGTAGTAGTTCATTAACAGAACTTTCCTTGTCCATCCTAAAACCCCCTGACATACTTCTCAAAGACAGCTGAGAATGAAAGGGCAAGAAAAACATACGGTACTTTTATTCCTCATTAAAACTATAATCTTGTAAGTTACACCAAAATACAAACTTGTTGATTAATTTCAAGCTGTGTACTCTGGTTCAGTTTCACATAACATTCACATTTAATCCTTCAGCAGATGCTTGTCCAAAACTACTTACAGATTAGAAAAAAACAAAGAGTAATTTATCAGGCAGAAGCCCAAAACAAAATTAGCAATGCCGCAATACCAATTTAAAGAGTAAACCATAGTAGTACAAACTACAGAAAAGTAGATAAAGTAAAATAATTATCAATAAAGTCATAAGGCTGAAATATGATGCCAATTATTATGCCAATTATTATGCCAATTATTCTACCAATTATTACGCATCTCTCTGAAAAACTTGATTCTGATTGGTCAATTGTGGCATTGATCAATCAAGTAGTCCTTCATTCATTGCTGCTAAACTATATATTTAATCGTTTTCCTCCTGCATTCCCCTGTCTCTCACTTTTCATACTAATACAAGATAAAAAGTCATGCAACTCAAAACAGTAAACAACTGTAGCATTTTATTGCAGCATTAACCTGAAAAACAAGAGAAAAACAAGAGAACTGAAAATAGAGGAGGACATATTTTGAAGCAACATTTGTAATCAGATTAATATTTTAATGTCCATATGTTAGAGTACAAGCGGAATAATGTACAATCATCCAGTCATTAATGCAAACAATAAATAGCTCGCTGTGCACAAAGAGCCATTTAGCAAATGCTAAATAAGTCTGTTTCATGAAGAGTGTTGTAGATTTCCAAAGCATTAAAACATCTTATTCTCATTTACTCTATGCCTCACAGTGATGTCATCTAGCTGTTCTCGCCGGTGAGAACAATCTATCGCAAATATAAGCCATGTGAAAAATGATCACCACCGGCTCTCGAATGCATTCCACATTGAGTTTTTTTTTTTTTTTTCAGCAGGTTTGGAAGAATAGACTTCCACAAAATCTACTGCAAATTGCTCTTTGATGAGAATGTCAGGTGGGCTGAGCAATGGCATGACGCTCAACCCTGCAGTCCGGCACACGGCCATTAAAAGCCCAGGAAACAGAGACATAGGGAGAAGTCTGACGCCGTAAGTCTTCATGACGCTAACTAGGCACAGGTCACCGTGTGCTGTTAAAAGAGTCACATTCCTCTTCCTGTTTAGGATGAGGAATGACACGAGGGGAATGTAGTTCGCTTTGTCGGATTTAAGATTGTTGGGTGGAAAATGGGCAAGAAAATGTGCCGACTAGCCAAAGTGATTCATTAAACACCTGGTGTGGGACTTGTAAGCTTGTATGAAGGGTAGGCTACGTCCACACTTATCAGGATACATTTAAAAACACATTTATACTGGTACAGTATGTCCCTGCTTTGTGCTACTCACTTTAAGTGTTCCTAAAGATGCATGCTACTTTGTACTTCATTATTGCATTCTTGCAAATATGACAATTTGCTCAAAATTGGTGTCCTGCCTCAAAACATGAGGGGGATTGTGTTTAATGCCTGCTATAATCATGTAAGATCATTACAAATCATAATGTACGACATAGACCTAATAAACTTGGTAGACTGTATGATGATGACACCTATTGCATCGTAGGCTAAGACGCAAGTTTGTACAGAAGAATAAAACGTCATCAGCATGTGCTAGTGGTAAACAAATAGAGCAAGATTAATCACACTTTGGCAATTGTGGTTTTTATATGCGCAGAGAAAAAGAAAAGAAAGTGAAAGAGAATTAGGACGTGGTAATTGCTAGGGAAAAGAGGCCAACTTGGCATGCCAATGGAGCTTGAGGTAAGTAGTTTTAGGTTTTAGCGCCATGTTGCGTTGCAGTTTTATTGGCTAGTCAGTAGACATTGTAGCAGCAAACACACTTGTGAGATGATCATGCTAGATTTCTGACAAGGTCAGAAAATTATCACTGGTCGCAAAGACCGTGACAACGGCCGTCTTTGAACGTCTTTCAATGTACGACTTAGGACCACAGTTTAGAAGCCACGACCACAGAAATCGCAACAATTGGTCATCTTTCGTCTGGGACAGCCCAACATCGTATGTGTACCGGGCATTAGACCGTTGTTTCTCAATCATGGAATACCTCCAACACTGCACATTCTGTGTGTCTCCCTACTCAAACACACCTGATTCAACTCATCAGCTCATTAGAAAAACTCCAGGACCTGAAATGGTTCACCTGGACGCACAAGTAAGTGGTGGGATCTTTGCAATAAAATTATTGTCAGAAGAATAGCTGTATTATGTAACTTTATTATGTCTGGCCTCTCAATATCACGTCTTATTACTTTTTACTAGGGATGTCCCGAGCCGTTCTCAAGGATCAGTACTGGGGCACATCAAGCATTTTTTAACTGATCGATATCAGCTATCCTAAGCCAATTCTTTTATGTACATCATTGCATCATGTACTGTCATGCCGATGTCGTGCAGTAGGTGGCGATATGCACCTTCAAGTTGGTTTGCCAACCTCCATTAAAAGGAAAAGCGCAAATGTGCATAGATGATGCACGAGAATCAACAATGTATTTTCGAACGCATCACACGCACATTCAAGCCTCAGTGTTTGGCATATTTGATGTGCACTTTTGTAACAAATCATTTCTTTACTGTTTATTTGTATCTGCCGTCATTTGTCATAACACATTGCTATGGGTTTCGTCTTGCTTCGGACTTGACTGACACACTGGCATTTTGACCGCAAGCTTCATTCTTTCTAACCTTATCCAATATTTTTGTCTCTTTGTCGCAATAATTCTGCTTATTGTGCATATACAATACAAGAAGTTTATATCAGTAGTGCCATATTCATATTTTTGACAACACAGTTTACAATGTTTACCATTCTAACAGATGTTTACATCAAAGTTTAGGAAAATCAAAGTATCGGATTGGGACTTGGTATCGGCATATCAGATCAGGAAATCCCTACTTTTTACACATGCGCAGTAATATGTTTAAGCTTTTCAGACTTTTAAGTGTGAACGCAAAACTTTTGGAAAATTCTAATGTGGATGGAGAGCGCTTTGAAAAGAAAAAGTTTCCGAATGCATCCGTATTATAATATAGATGCTTAAATCAGTACATAATGTAACAGGGGGCCTTTCTGTCTTTCTCCAACCTGAAACAAGTGACTATATAGCTCTTTTAGATCAGAGATCTTGCTTTAGCACAACAACTTCAGAAGCCTTCTGATACTAACTTCAACAATTCACCTTGGACTCCAAGACTACCTGTGGAAACACAATCAAGCCTTTCCTAGGAAGCAAAATACCACTCGGCTTTACAAATATGTATTGTGAAACAGCATGCTAGCTTGGATTAGCATGATCGAGCCAAACAAATGTGTAAGAAAGACAGAAATGACGCAGCAAGAGCTGCATTGTTGTGATGTGGTGCGGCGTGTGTGACCTGAGGTGAGGCTGACGCAGACGATCAGATTAGCAAGGCTAGCGCTGTAGCATTCACACACAGCAAGAGACTGCCTGACTACAGTCATTATCTAAAGTACTTATTTCAGTAAAAAACCCAGCATGCTGCTTGCACAGCGGATGGTGTAATCTGCCTCTCGCTATTTAGATCAAACAAAACAGGCCATTTTCAGACTTTTATGCAAGGCAGTGAAGAAAAAAAAAACATTTCGGAATATTGAAATGTCATGGACGTCAGGCTCATTGTGGTCTTACTAGAATATTTTGTAACTTTGCAATAACATCGCAATGCAATCAGATTTTTTTTTTTTGAAAGAAAGACATGTATACTTTTATTCAGCAAGGACACATTAAACTGATCAAAAGTGGCAGGAAAGACATTTATAATGTTACAACAGATTTCTATCTAAGACTAAAAAAGAAAACCACAAAAATATTAAGCAGCAGAACTGTTTTCAACATTGATGATAATCAATTGCTGCTTTTCTTAAGCAGTAAATCATATTAGAATGATTTCCGAAGGATCATGTGACACTGAAGACTGGAGTAATGATGCTGAAAATTCAGTTTTGATCACAGGACATTTCATTTAAATTAGGGCTGTGAAAAGATTAATAGTGATTAATCACATCCAAAATAAAAGTTTGTGTTTACATAATATATGTGTGTGCACTGTGTATAATTATTTTGTATATATATATATACACACACATGCATGTATACATTTAAGAAAAATGTGTCATTTATATATAAAATATTTATATTTATATATAATATTAATTATATATAAATATATACAGTATATACATGCAAATATTTCTTAAATATATACATGCATGTGTGTGTATTTATATTTACAAAATAATTATACACAGTGCACACACATATATTATGTAAACACAAACTTTTATTTTGGATGTGATTAATCACGATTTATCTTTTCACAGCCCTAATTTAAATATTTAAATGGGAAACAGTGATTTTAAATTGTGATAAAATTTCAAAATATTATATGTTTGATAAAATAAATATAGCCTTGGTGAGCATAAGAGACTTCTCTATATATATAAAAAAAAAAATCCACGACCCCAAATTCTTGACCCCAATAAAATGCCTTTTTTTTATTCAAATGAACCATAATTGCTTCTTGAAATCCTACATGCAACATTATTGATTATATAAAGTACTATAATATATACTAAAATATAATAATATAAAAACATACAATTACTTGTGTTGCATAATGGATTTCAAGTTTCAATTAGGGTTTATGTAAAACCCATTTTCATAACAATGAATATCGTATTGACCCAAATCCGTTATGCTCCATTAACAATAATGACATATAATTGCATGTTTGCTGTTAGGATGTACTGTTTTGCATAATGGAAGCTATGGCATTAAGAATATAATGGTAAAATAAGTGTATGTGTTTTTGTCCCATTGAAGAAAAAAAAAGGTTCTCTAAACATAAGGCCATTGAAATATTAATTTGTACCACTTAGCCTTTTTTTCCAGTTAGCCTCTAGAATTGAGCTCCAAAAACAGAATCTAGCTATAACCGACCAGTATAAGTTAACAGCCCAGGCACTCCATAGATGTAGTACGGCCCTTTTGCTTTGATTCTGACATCTCTTTGAAACCGTGCGTGGGTCTCTTGAACAGAGAAGGTCCTGACCCAAAGTCTTGCACAGTAAAGCCAGCACAACCAGAGCGGCAGTAATTGGTTCAGATGGAAGACCTGTGAGTATAAGAAAGACTGTGATCTACAGGGTCAGTCTATACCTCTCCCAACAGCCCCTTCTGAAGAACATCCACCTCTCTCTACGAGTCATTATGGGAACTCCTCCGGCCCAAGCAACCATGACCTCCATCCTGTCCAATTCATCACACCGGCCAGCAAGTCATTACAGTAACCACTCCTCCAAAGCCTGGATGAATCGCACAAGGATTAGCTGTGGCTAACATACTGTAAGAAAACAGAGTCAAAACTGTTATGCTAACAGCTATTGCTGAACCAATTCCTTTGATTTCATACGCATTCAAGACACAGAGCGTCCAAAAAGCGAGTTGAGGAAGGGACAAATTGAAAGATGCAACTGGGCAACACATTAATTTCACGTCACATTAGCAGACAGGAGAGAGTCGTTTATCAACACAGCCACATGAAAGATAGCACGAGATCTGTCGCTTCATTTATAGCGCGAGGAAAGACGTACGGCGCGGTTAGTGTTGGTTTAAGAGCAACAACCGAAACACTGTGGGCTTAGCTATAATTCTTAACGGCATTTGCATACTGAATGTTTGACAGAAACAAACTATCTTTCTCCGCAGAGAGAGAAATTACGGCCGCTCTGCGAATTAAAGCGGGCACAGCTAACCATTGACATGGCTGTCCACGTCTCTGCGGCGTGTGGATTTATTACCGCGCGGCAGACCACATCATAACTGATGCTTTCAATTCGCAAAGAGTCACTAAGGAATTTACAAGGTGGGGAATGCTAATAGGATGAGAGCTGGAACTGAAGACAGATCGTCAGGAATCTGTAACAAATCTAATAACAATTTAACTTGAAAATTAGTTCTACAATTCTGCTGCTTTCAGCAGAAACCAGGTACGGCGGGACAGTTTGAAGGAAGCCAGGACTGTCCTAACAGCTGTACTGCTATTACATTTTGGGCATGCTTTACAATCAGGTTTCATTAGTTGACATACAACTTTAGTTCACACAAAGAATGAACAATACTTCTACAGCATTTATTAATCTTTGTTAGTTAATTTCAACATTTACTAACATAAAAACCAAAAGCTGTATTTGTTAACATTAGTTTTTGCACTGTGAACCAACATGAACAAAATGAATGACAGTATTTTTATGAACATTAAAAAAAGAGGAATAAATACTGTAACAAATGTATTGCCAATTGTTAGCTCATGTAAAGTGTTGTACATTTTTGTAGTATAGACAAAAGATTCAACAATATTATCTTCCATGAAAAAAAACAAGCATGCATGTCAAAATAATGATTATATTATTACTAATATGTAATACTTAGTTATCTGTAAATGATGATAATAATAATAATAATAACAATAATACTATTAGTAGTATGAAGAAGACACTTTTTATTAAAAAAAATAGTCACTATGAAACGTTGCATTGCGATTCTTAATATAATTATGAATACATAATCTTTATGATTCTTAATGATGATACTAATGATAATAATAATTATGATTTTTAATCTTGGGTGAACTATTCCTTTTAGATTTATTTAATAAATGGAGAATAATGTTATTATTATTGTTATTATAATAATGTTATTATTTCGCTCATAAATAATTCCTGCTGGCCGCCCAGGATGTGCCCAGTCAATAAATCTTGATCAGAGAGCAATAACGCAACATGTAGTGGCGTCCACACAAACACACACACACACACACACATACTATATATATATATATATATATATATATATAAATATATATATATATATATATATATATATATATATATATATATATATATATATATATATATATATATATATATATATACATATATATATATGAAAGCTGCAATGATCTGAGCCTCTGAGGTCATCACACCAGCCTCTGGCGCATTGCTTAGCCACATTACCAAGAACACAGCCAGCCCCAAATGTCATTACGCCCTCATTACCAGCCAAGACCTTGGCCTGCATCTCAAATTGTTCATTTAGCTGATATTCCCAGCCAAAGATTAGACCCCAATATCAGCAGCAACCCTCCTGGAGATGTGGGGGCAGGGTGGATTGACCCCTAGTATTGGCAACCAATGGTGGCTAAATTAAACAGAGGCAAAAAAGAGCAGGGATCACATGCTACCCCCGGCATCAAGACAATCTGAGCGTGCACAGAGCTTGTTTGTGGTAATAGCGGCATAAGCATTCAGGAATGACCACAGATCAGAGGAGAAAATGTGTCTTACCTTAATGAAAGCAAGGATGGTGCATCACAGAAAGGAAAGCAGAGGGAGAAGAAAAGAGGAGAGATGATTAGATTATGTTTGCATATTGTATTGTGGAGGTCACGTCGAGCCACTGTAATGTCATGATATAGCCATCAGAAAACAAATCTGACTCCATTAGAAACAGCGGGCTGTAGACGACCATCAAAATTAGTCCTCATTTCTTCTTTATTCAAAGAGCATGTCCTTTCATAGTAAAATCCACAGACGTTAAATGTCAAATAGTTCACCAACTCATAAGAACCCATTATGAAGTCATAATAAGAACAAGACTGTCATATTGCTGAAAGAGTAGGGGAGAGCGGGAGAAGCTGTGTCATGTCAAGGTGTACGTTGTAGAAATATGTTAATATTTTCACTTTTATGTAATTTTCATTTATTAATTTTTATTTGCAATATCAAATCTATATGTAACAATCATCAACATCATCATCATAAACATCAATAAATAACAATAATACTGGTAAATATAAAAATTATTAAAAATATTAATTTATTTCACTTTTATTTATTTTCATATTTATAACAACAACAACAACAACAACAACATCAATAATACGAGTAATAAAAAATGTTAAAAATGAAAAAGTGAAATATAATAATAATAATAATTATTATTATTATTTTAGCAATCAAAATGTTTAATTAAGAAACCGATGTAAAAAAATACATGTATTAAAATATAATTAAATACATTTGTATTTACAAAATAATAATAATAATAACAATAATGGCAAAAAATGAACATAAATGAATATCAAATGAATATACAGTATATTCATATTAATTAATTTCACTTATTTGCATATTATTATTATTATGAAGAAAATTATTAAAAGTGAATAATAATAATAACAATAATAATATCAACCAAAACGTTTAATAAAAAGATTTATTAAAATATAATTTATTATTGTAATTAATATTTTACAATATAAAACGTAGCCTATATAATAATAATAATAATAATACTGCTAAAAATTTAAATAAATGTTAAATTAATATATTTCACAACAACGATAACAACAATAATAATGATAATAATGATAATAATTATAATACTGTTAAAAATGTAAAAAAGTCAAAATAATCTTTTTCACTTTTTTATTTTAATATTATTATTATTATTATTATTATTAATAATAAGAAGAAAATAAATAAACGTTAAATATATTGTTATTAATAATAATAATAATAATAATAATAATAGCAACCAAAATGTTTAAAAACAACATCTCGAAAAATACGTCGTGGAATGAACTAGAAAAATCTCTTAATCGTAGGCAGCTTTATATGATGAATAATATATTGCCTACTAAACATAAGGTCATGTGACAAATGTTATGCAGAGTACACGTTCACCCTTGTTCTCTCTTAACCATATCCACCCATGCAATGTAATGTTGGATTCTAATAACATCTACCTGAAGACATGTCATTGATTACTCTGTAAATCAGCCTCTGATGTTTGACTAGCAAAGATACCATCAAACCCTGAAGCGTACAGTACCTAAAAGTCCTTTCAGACAAAAAATGGGGGATGCAACAATGCAAAAAAAAACATCCACCTTTCCCTCATTCCCAGCTGATCACGTTTCCATTTTTATGGCTCCCAACAATCTGTTAGCGGCAGTGGGTTGGCTCTAATGAGATGTCATTTGATTTAGAGCCCTGAGAGTAACAGGCGTCCCTCGCTGCCTCAACACCCCGACTGCCAATAGAAATCAATGCAGTCGATACAGTTATTAATACAGTCCCGCGCCGCGAGAGCGGGCGGACGAGGCGGATGACATTAAGCCAGATTGATCCAAAGGGAAATGGATTTCATAAAGCGCTTGAATGAAGTCATTATACAAGGGACAATGGGGCCCCATTTACAAGCCAGAGTACGGGCATTTGTTTCGTTCGACAGCACTCTGCGATATCTCAGCTAAATCACCCCGGCACACACAGCCAGCAACAACACCTGACTCATCAAACGACAGTGATTAAGATAAAACCAAAGGGAATGGCGGTGAATAAAAGCGGTGAGTGCATATGACTTATTGTCTGGATAAGCGAGAGCTTGCTCAATAGATGTGCACCAGTGAAGTACCAATAGGAGGTACACACAAGTATCAATGTGCAAAGCACATCAAAGTTTGAAAGACAATGGACGTCAATATCTGCCAAAGGGTTTAGGGACGGAACAATGCGAGTATGTTTCAACTAGCCATGTAATTAACACTAGACCATTGGGATCCCAGCCTGCCTTTATACAAGATTAAATACATGCCACAAATGCCCATTGTTCTCATACTGTATACTTGCACAAGAGAGGTTCATTTCTCACGGTGTTCATCGCCCGGTGAAATGTCACCGTCTTACATTCGGATACTAATGAAACAACGACTGTAAACAGCTCGCAGGCACGGAGGAAAGGCCGGATGTATTCATATAGTGTGCAGAATAATGAAACATTATGCGTGAAGAGTCCAAACAAGCACTAAAAACCCTATTGCTTTGTCTGGCGCCACCTGGGACTGGACCAGGTCACTTCCTCCCGGGTATAGGACTTCCGTCACAAATGAATATGAAACATAAAGAGCCGATGCAAAATGCAATCAACTTAAATACAAATATGTATGTGTGTGTTTGTCTGTGGGGCTGTTTAACTAACCTCTAACAATAAGAAGGGTCAGGCATCCAATAAGGGCTGCCTATTGCCATTAAATCACATTGAGCTTTATTGAGCATACAACCATATTACCATGAGCTCGCCAATATTGCACACAAGGGGAACCACCTTGCCTAAAAATGATTTTTTTACACAATTTTAATATCTTCTGTAGCTTGGGGACTTATTTTGGGTGTGCAAAGCTAATTTAGTATCATGTATTAAACATGCACAACGCAGAATATCAATTCACTATATATTGTGGTGCTTTTGGCATTTCTGAAATGCGAGTTACTGGACTCTGAATAGACCAGTGAGTGAGATTCGCACCTGTTCAAAACCAAATCCATGGAATAATATTCATATATCCACGTGCAGGTAATACATTTTAGAAAGTAGTCCACAATGACGACTAAGGAGATCTGAGAACGGTAGAAAAAATCATTCAACAATCAAGTTCTGAAATGCAGAAATGTAATCGGTTTCATACATTTTTGAAAAACTGCATAATCATTTTTGAAGCTTTGAAAATATTAATAAACACACAACAACAATAATATCTGAATAACATTAACTAACATTAAAAATGCAACAAGCAATGCATTTGTAACCATATTATTTGGAAACACTTCCGTCATTAGTGAAAAGCTAGTAATGCATTTTTAACATGCTAGTTACAACTAAAAACTAACAAGATAATCAACTAATAGCTTAATTAAATAATAACACTCAGTTGAATAAGCTAGTTCACTATTGGCCAAACCAAATGTTTTCATACCTCCCCGAGGACTACTAAGAACTGCTATATATAGGTTCATAATTAATATGAATAATATATAATGTGTAAATAATTCTAAAGTAAAGATCATGGAAACCCACTAGTAATGACACAAGTATTATCAATTCCTTCAGAAGAAATTACTAATTTAACTCAATAACTGAAAACGTTTGAGTTGAGACAGGACACAATTGAAATTAATGGCATCATGTACAGTAATTGACCCACATAAAGTACTGTACAGGATTTTTTTAAATAAAAAAAAAATAATAATAAAAGATTTATAAGCCTATATGAAAATTCACACATACTAAGCATACACAAAAGTCCATGCTCAAAGTTCACTGGCTGTACTGAAGCTGCGTCAAATGCATTTTTAGGCTAGATTATAAATCCATTAAAAGTGAAGCCAAGAATCCTATAAAGAACCCTGATCGTCGGCTCAAAGCCTTTAGCCTGAGTGCCACACAGTTTATGGTGCCAGTCCATGCCCTGAGGCTCAGTGCCACCCTATGCTAACGTTCTGTTACTCTCTATCAGAATTTGATCCCTTTTTTGACTTATCGCATACCCTTCCACTTCAAAAGAGCGTTTGAAGTGCACACGGGCCACTTTGAAGCCCCGGCGCAAGCACGCGCGACAGCCTCCAGTACCCCACACTCCTCTGTGATGTGTCATTAAGCTGTTCACTTCCAATTTGAAGGCTAGATTAGCGAGCAAACGTGTTAATATCCGGCCATGAGAGACCAAACACAGCCTCGGAAAGTTTATCTTATAAAGAGGTAATGTAACTGGATTAAATCCCACTCTGACTCATGCAAACAGTAAAGCTGCATGCAAACTTGAATAAAACTTTCTTAGTGAGTTTAGATTTTGATATAAAACTTCCCCTACACATTTTCAAAAACGTACTGTTCAAAAGACTCGTATGGCCAAAGAGTATTTTCTCAAAAAATACAGTAAAAACAGAATTATAAAATATTATTACCATTTGATGTAAATGTTAAAAGTGTATATATTTTAAACTGCAATTTACTCCTGTGTTCAAAGCTGAATATTCAGCATCATTACTCCAGTCTTCAGTGTCACATGATGCTTCAGAAATCATTCAAATCACGAAAAACATTTCTATTTTTTATGAAAGCTGAAAACGGTTGCTTAATATTTTTTAGGAAACCAGGATGCATTTTTTTTTTCAGGAATCTTTGATGAATAGACACTGTAAAACATTATGTTTTGTACATTGCTTTAACTCGTCATAAGTTAAACAATTTTACACTTTTTTTTATAAGTTATACAAGATTAAATGAATTGTTTTAAGTCAGTTTTTAAGTTGAATGACTTAAACATCCAAGTTGATTGTTCTTCTATATTTAAGGCAGTGACTTTTTTTACAGTGCAGGTCAAAAGAACTGCATTTATTTAAAATATAGATTACGTCACTTCTTATCAATTTAATGCATGCTTGCTGATTAAAAATATGAATTTCTTTAAACAATTTTTTTTTTTTTTTCTGACCCCAAACTTCAGTATAGTGTAACTATCATATTTTTGTAGGCCAACCCAGAAGTTTGCATCACCCTGGTTCCCTCGAAAAAAAAAAAAAAAAAAAAGGATTTTACCATTGGCTTTTGGATTACTGCATACATTAATCTCTGTTCTTACACGTTTTGTCCATTTTGATACACAACTTTTATGAATTTTATACAATTGGCAGAAGTAAAAAGCTAACACACACAAAAAAAAAATTAGGAAAAGATAGGGACTGATGAGATGTGGGGGAAGGTTATCTTATATTATCTTATTATATTATATCTTATTTTGTACAGGATTGACAATGGCAATTGTTACATAGGAGGAAGGATGGAAATAAAAATCGACCAACACAATATTGGCAATATGGTGGTAGTGGGGAGTGGGGTGGTGATGGTAGTGACAATGGTAATAGATAATAAATGGTTACTTTGTTTACGCATACACACATTCACATACACACACACACACACACACACTCACACCCGCTCACATTCACTCTTAGATCAAACACTTAAATCACTTTTATGTCACTTCTGGAATTATGGATTTACAAGATTGCTCACTACTGCACTATGTTGGTTTGTATGTATTTCTGACTGTTAAATAAAAAAAATAAAAATAAAAAAAAGTAAAAAGCTAAACGTAGGTAGGCTATATGACCTACACTACGGTCACATGACTTCAACATCACCATCACTAAGCTTCCGACAACTCTTTCAGGCTTTATTAAAAACTTTTTTTTTTTTTAAACATTCACTGAAGGTTCGAGTAATAATAGTTTGCAACGAGGCTGTGAAAGTAAGTGGATGAGTTTACCTGTTCATGAATGAAACAATGTCAAATTAAATCAGATTTATTCAACTTGTCCATGTGCATCAAGAGCTAATCAAACTTTGTGATTCAACAGAATTTTCAAATTAGAGAGGAGGGGGGGGGGGGGGGGGGGGGGGTAAACTCTGACCACAGCGCTGAATCAAAACTTTAATTATAAATCATCTTCAGCTTCAGAGATATTTAAACTGAGATAAAACATACATGGACGATATCTCTCTCTTTTTTAATAACCGTATCCTCCTCAGGAACACTAATCATTCTTTAATTAACTTGTTGACTGGGGACAGGAGCAGCCAGCCTCTTCTCTTCTCTCCCTCCCTCTCTTTCCCTCCAACACAGAAACACGCACAGCAGACAGACACCAAAGTTTATCTACAGAGGTCGCTGCCTAATGATTCAGGCAGATGGAACAGCAAATGGCACAATCAAAACTGTAAAACATGCAAATGAGGAGGTTTTAAGATTTCCCACACAGATCTCACACTATATGGCTTGAGAAGATGAATCTAGCATATGAGTCTTATGGAGCTCTTTTACGTTTTGCTATAGTTATGATGCTATTGTCTATTTAACTATTTAACTATTTAAATTGTAGCCCTATAAGATCAACGTCACCTAACGTACTTCGAAATTCGACGATTGAATCTCGTTTGAATTTGGTATGAGAGTGACGTTTTGGTGTTGCAGGATAAAAGAGTGTGTCGAGACGCCACATACAGAGCTAAGCCGCTCTTGGCTAATGGAAAAGCCCATGCGTGGACTCTCTCTTTCTCCTTTAATAACTCTGTCTCACCCACACGCAGCAGTGAGCCTCTTTTCCAGTGGTCTGATGTTTTCTCCACAGAAGTGTGCTGGGTCCAGCTGGGTTAAGCTGATAAAGGAATACTCTGGAGAAGAGAAGCCATCGGACTTGAGCAGTGAATACAGACACCGATGCAGACTACTGAGGACTGAAAAAAAAACAGCAAAAAAAAAAAACTATTTTCAGGAAAAAAAAGTGAGTGGTGCTTGCCCAAGCAAAACTATCTGCTCCTAGGCGATGCTAGACTATTCTAGATGGTTGCCGGGACATTGTTATATGGTTGCTAGGGGGTTCAGGGTGGTTGTTTACAAGTACAAGTAAAATGGTCCACACCCATGTGCCAAATTCTGTTTGACAAATTGCATAACAAAACAACATAAACTGGTTCACTGGTCTCCCAACCTGTTTTTTTTTTTTTTTTTGGCTGGTTTTAGAGAGGTTTTGGTCAGGCAAAGAGGCCAGCTTGCCGACCAACTAAACCATCGCAACACGAGCTAGACCAGGCTGTGAGGTCAGTTTAAACCAGCTAAAACCAATATAAAACAACTTGGATTTCCAATTAAGTCAACTAAATCACCAAGACCTGCAAACCATTGGCTGATTTAAGATGTATTGAAAATAAATCTGGCTCAACAAGGAAATTAATGCAAAAGAAAAGGGTGCGTTTACACAACAACAATGTGTTAAAAACTGAAATGTTTTTCCTTTGTGTTTTGAAACAAAACTTTTTGTCTCAATCTTTTTGAATTATGACAGCTTCAAATAAAATTATGCAACCAATAAACTACAAAGTGTCACAGTGTTAAGGGAACTTAATTTATAGCATAAACGCAAAAAAAGTTGATCATTCAAAAAACTAAATTGTTTCAACTAATTTCAACATATTTTGAGTGTTGGCACTGGAACCAATTAATCACATAAATTTCAGTTCAAATTTAATGTAACAATCAACATTATTATGTCAAGAGAACTCAGCAAAATAATGTTTAATTACATAATAAACTGTTAAATTAATAATAAACTTGCAATCATGCATTTCAGTTGCAAATAGGTCCTCTGGATCTCTTTTCAGGGGATTTATTTTTTTCAACAGGGAATGTTTAATAATTGCTCATTAGAATTTATTTGACTGTATTGTCTTACATTGTTGACTGTGAATTGGAAATAAGACCACATTTAATCATGCAACATTGCATGGCATTCATAGACATGCAATCTAGATGTAATTTTATAAATCAAATATATCATATATAATTTGGTTTCATTGTAGCTCCAAGGTTCCTACTTGACTGGTTTCATATGGATGAATTACCACCTCTCTATATATTAGAGAAACCATATTCTACATGCACGCACACACAGCATATACTGTATATATATACACATGTGCACACAAATAATCTGTATATATTAACCATTATGTGCCTGATGAAATATTTAAAGAGCTGAAAGAATAAAAGGCCTTGGTTAACCGCACAGACTCAATTTAAGTCAATCTGAATCAGTCTCAGAAGCATTTAGGAGGTCCTTTTCCATTCTTTGTTCTCTGGGAGTAATATCTATTTATCAAATCCTCGCTTCAGTCAGAGTGGCATCAAATATAATATCGGCCTCCAAGAAAAAAGCAAGCAACATAAATGTCCACTCTATAAGCCTTCACGAAATTAGCTTCTGCCCAAGGCTAGATCTGCTGACATGAAGTATCTTCTTCAAAGGGTGCCCAACGGTCCAAGGCTCAGTTTAGCTCTTTCTCTTAGCTACCAATCAGGATGTAGGCAATAACATTACATTAATAATATATTTGCAATGGTCTACTTTTTTTTTTCCTTTTCACATATTCGTTTAATAAAAACACTTAGCAGCATAGCTTTTTCTATTCGTATTTCTTGAGGTTCAAGGCAAACCAGAAATAAAACTAAAAGATTCAAGTAAGCTTCTGTTTTCCACTGGCTCTTAGTTCCCGAAGCCACTTCAGGCTAATACCCCAATGCTAATGATGCTAAAATATGCTCAACTTTTCCAGTGGTGAGTGCGCTTCACCGCAATTGCAGCTGCAGCTACGCTTCACAACAGACACACCATCAATCACGGATTGAGCTCCTAAAACCAACGCTCAGAGTCTGGAGGTTTTCCCACTGGTGGTCTGAAGCCGCCCCACACATTCAAAGACCTCGACGTCACGGCTATCCGTCCCGCAGTCCTCTCTGCATGCCTGCGGAGCGCCATGTACATCCTCACTTTAAAGAAACCAAGAAAGCCAGTCGCTGATTAGAGCTAATGCCTTTCAGATGCTCCGCTCGGCCTGGCCCATCTCGTGCTCCTAATTCAGACTGACTGGAACGCGGTCAATCCTGTTGCGGGATTGAGGGAGATCCTCCATCCACTCTCAGAACTGAGGGTCTTTTTCCTGAAACGTGGCACAGACTGCCTCAAATTATGGATCTGAGGTACAATATAATTTGTGGACTTGCTATATATATATAAAACTGTACAGTATATACAGTTTAGAGGGAGGCAGGACTGGTGATACGCTCAATTCCAGAATTGTCTACTGACTGTGACGACAAAATGTTCCAAGTAATTCATAATTAAACATGAAAGCTTGATGTTACAAGTAAAAAACATAAAACTTGCATAAAGGCCCAGTAATCCCAAAAGATGCAAACCAGAAAAATCTAAAAGAAAGAACACACCAACAATAGGGCCATGACATTCAAGCCTTTCAATAACATCATCCAAACACCACGAGTTGTTTCATGGTAATAGCTTCTCTCAGATCGAAATAAATAATTGTGCCATCATGACAACCCTAGTAAGCCATCACAGAAATACAATGCATTGTGATAAACGTGTGCCGATGAAAAATCTGAGAAGACGTGAGAAAATCCGGTCATTTATCTGTGAAATGACTGAGTCTCAAGGGGTCAGAGGTCATGGAGAAATCAAGCAAGGTGACAAGACGTGACAGTGGAAGACTCCAAAAGCTTTGTGTAAGCCCAACTCAAACACAACATGGGGTTTGAGAGTGACCTCGCCTAAACGCTTGGCACAAGGGCATCAGCTGTAATTGAACATCTGGCCCTGAAAATCTCTCTGTTCGCCTCAGTGGAAAGTCCCTGACCTGGAAGGACAGTCCTCTCTTCTGCCCAGTCTTTGTTAACCATATCAAATTGCTTTTGCAATTAGCCCCCTGATTTCAGTCCTGATGCGTTAGCAGAATTATTCATCTTTCCCAGGGTCCCGTGGTTCGCTCGGTCACCTGCTGGTCAGTTGGCCTGCGGCCTGAGCCACCAGGAAGTGAACGGTCTAGGTCTATCATCTCTGGCACAGGGGGAGCTAATTGACCAGCTGTGGAGGAACGGGCAGGTCAACCGAGAGATGGAAACTTTTTAGGAGACTTTGGGCCTGTCCGTTATCTGTTATATTGGCTTCTGCACAATGGCAAGACCTTCATGAAATCCGCACTCAAGGAGATGACACGAAAGTACGTCAGTTTTCTGCAGAATTCAGAACACCTGTCATTAACAAAATCTTTTAAATCAGTCACCAATTTGTTGATGCTATTTATCTATTTATTCTTGACACTATTCACCATATTTATATAAATAAATAAAACATTTCCCCAGAATCAACACAAAAACACTGAATAAAAGGATACAAATTCCAATGATTCCATAATTCATAAATGCAAATAACGCAGCATTTTCATCTTATGTGGAAAAAAAACCCCATAAATTCCAGGGGTCAGCACTCTCCCCTAAATATGATCGGGCAAACCAAACCGTAAGTCGTAGAGTCTTCAAACTTTGAGGGCTGGTAGTACTCACACCATCTGCAACATCACCAAGGCTCGCCCCGATCGTTCATGGATAGCGTAACATTTACTAACACAGACTATATTGGAAGTGTTTGTTTTAATTGTTGATTTGTCCTCAAACATATGTGTAGGAAATAGGCCTGTAATTACCATAGACTGATGGTCTGCCATAGCCCCAGAGGCCCGTGAGAAATTCGTAAGAAATCGATCACCTCAACCTCGACAAAACCACTGAGGCACAATTCTCGGGACTCTCTAGGTCAATAATTATCAAAAGAAAAATTGAACTTTTGCCAAATATACTCAAAAGCTTATAAATCCTAAACTTAAACTTAATTTCATGAAACGTGAAAACATGCAATATATGCCTCTAAACAAGCATACACGTTTTTATGGAGTTCGGACAATAGCTGGCGTTATAACTGTTAAAAAGCATTAAATACCATATATTTCCTATGGTAAATTGCCAGTATTGGCTGTAAACGGTCTTTTCCATCTATGATCATAGTGGTTACGTGCTTGCTAAATAAAACATAATATCTTTATACACAAGTGCTTAATGCCATTTAACAATAAATGACTTGCAGTTTTGAGCGTGCAGACAAAACACGTGTTGCTAAGTCATATTACTTTTCTTATGTGCATCTAAGAATGTGTTTGGTAAATGTGTCTACTGTAATGTAATTTTGCCGAATTTAATTGTCATTGAATATTTGAACTATTTGCATTAGAATAAGTGAATGGAAACCTGGCTAATGGCACCATCCTAGCTGAAACCAGGCTCTTTTCTAAAATGCGGTTCTGCTACACTGTTGGAATGACTATTTACTGGTCGTATGGGTTCGGTGTTCAATCGGCGTGACAGCTGTGCCACCAAAATGGACAGCTAGCGAGAGTTTAGCCAGAAACTGCTTCATCTCTTCACTGGGTCCTTGGAACTCAGGCAGGCGAGGCAAGAGCATCTGCTAAATTGGTCTCATATTTTTGATAGGATAAAAGCAGAGGGAGTTCTCAGGGCGCAGATTACACATCGACAAGCTTTGGCCTTGCAGAACCTAGCACATCAAAACAAAGGAAAAGGAGATGCGGAGAGGAAAGTGTGTATAATGACATGCATGCATTCATGCACAGAGAAGGAAATAACGCACACACATCTATGTTGGAGAGAGTGAGATTTTCCATTAGATGCTAAACAAACGCCGTGGCCCGGCGAATGACTCCTAAATGAGAAATAGAGTTTACAGCAGGACCATCTGGCCAGGCCAAGCCCTGTTGAAATCAGCCGTAAATTGGGCGAGCAGCATAATTGAAAGCAATGTGCATATGGGGTAAGAGAGCGCTCCTCTCTCTCTGTGTAATTTAGCTTTGTCAGAGCTGGTGTTTTTGCTTGATGGAATCATTGTCAGGCAGATCCTGATAATGGATCCTCTCTCTCTCTCTCTCTGTACCGAAGGCCGGTTCTATAAAAAGGCTATCTCCGGTCCCTAATCCTCTGCAATCGGTGGGAAAAGCCTCCTTCTGGAAAAAAAAAAAAAAAAAAAAAGCAAACACAATCAACTCTGATAAATAAAATGATAAAATAAATGTGCTGGAGCCTCCTAAGGTCTAGACATCTGTTAGATACATTTATTCCAAAACCAGATTAGCGTTTGTTAAACTATGGAAGCTAGTTTCCGCCACAGAATAAAACATTTTAAAAGGTAATTGCGACTTTTTATCTCACAATTGGGAGTTAACATCTTGCAATTATGACTTTATTTCTCAGAATTGCGTGATATAAAGTCCCGATTACGTGTTATAAAGTCAAAATTGTGAGAAATAAACTCGCAATTCTGACATTTTTCTTGCAATTGCGAATTAATATATCGCATTTCTGACTTTATAACACGAAATTGCGACTTTGTGTCTCGCAAACCTGACATATTCTCGGAGAATTGTGAGATATAAACTTGCAATTGCGAGTTATAAAGTCCAATTCTAAGGAAAAAAAGATTGACCTTTTTCCACAGAATTGCGAGTTTATTTCACAATTCTGAAATATAAAGTCAGAAATGCATGATATAGTCGCAATTGTGTGTTATAAAGTCAGAATTGTGAGATAAAAACATACAATTAAGAGAAAAAAAGTCAGAATTGCGTGTTTATTTCTCGCAATTTCGAGTTTATATCTCACAATTCTGACATTATAACAAAATTGCATGTTTATATCACGCAATTCTGAGTTTATTAACTGTAATTGCGACTATATTAAGCAATTATGAGATAAAAAGTCAGAATTGCGAGATGTAAACACTACTTTATTTTTTATTTTGTGACAGAACTTTTATACTTTTATCCTAAAATATACTACTATTGCTGCTTAAGTATAAACATCTACAAGTAATATTTATAGTAATAGTTTAATCTACTTAATAGTTTAATCTATTACTTAAAGTTTAAAAACACAATATATACTAATTATAAGTATATAATTTATAATTATAAAAGTATCAATAATCAGTTACTGTCCAGCATTGTATACAACATACAACCATACACACACACAAATCCTCTGGGACAACAATGTTGAATGCATCGCAAACATGCCTATGAAAGAACAATATTACAACCCCCAAACAGCTGAGACTCTCAGAATACCCATAATCCCTGTAGAGACAGTTACAGCACCTAATGCAATAACTCTCGCTCGCAAACGCATGCACACCAAACACATACTCAGCCTTTCGACTCCTGCGCCACCCAAATCACGTTCTCACAAACTCGATTTAGCCAGAAATCTGATTTCCGTCCTCTCATGTGCTCGCAGAAGTGATTATATTTGCTCAGAGAGCAGACGCACGCATGTGTAAGTGTGTGCGTGAGTACATCCATGTGTGCGTGTGTCTAATTGTTAAGCGTCTTAATGACAGTGTATATTGTGAGGATAAATACATGCGTACAGTGCTGCAGAGGGCACAAACCCCGCTGGGTTGAACAGCCAGGAAGAGGAGGAGTGTTCAGAGAGCGTACCCGATGCATCTGTCCGTTTTTCTTCCCGCTCTTATGCCAGTTTTGCAGCTCAGCTTGCCTCTTGCGCTTTCTCAGTCGTGCGTGGCTGGTTCCAAAAGACGCCTGGCAACACTTTCACTCTTAGTTGTCCTGAATCATTTATGCTATTGAAAATGTAGCTCCATCAAAGCAGAAAGCAAATAGCCTCCAAAGCTGGGCAAAAACGTTAAATTAACACAGCATGTCCGAAGCTTTCTCGCTTCTATTGGGGCGACAGCATTGCTGACCTTTTGGCCAACGTCCTGTCAAGCAGCTGTTGATCTCAAATCATTTAGCTTGAGATCACAAATCAATCGCAAACTAAAGTGAGCAAACAACCTATCTTTGTCAACTCAAGCAGAGCCGATAACATTTCAAGCTGAATTTCATAAGGTACATTGGCTGATAATAAAATAGCAGGCAAAGACAGTTTGCTGGTCCTATCTGGCCTACCCATCTGGCCAGGTTTGCTGGTTTTAGAAGAGTTTAGGCACTGGTAAACTGGTCAGACTGGGAAAATAGCTGGCTAAACCACAGACTCTCGAATATTATAATGCATTTGTAAGGGACTAAATACACTAGCTAGTTCCCTTTATAAGGAGTCATTCACACAATAAAAACACTTGAAATTCCTTACATATAGGGAATATACAGTATATATATATATATATATATATATATATATATATATATATATATATATATATATATATATATACACACACACACAGTATATCGTATATCATTTTATCTATATATCATTTTCACTAGCCACAATTTTGACATTGATATCATGGGGAAAAACTGCCATATAGACATTTGTAATGTTATCTAATAATTTGCCAGCAGGTTTGTTAGGCTGCTGTTACTTTAAGACCTGATGCATGGATCCATTATACTGTTACACATGTGTTTTATTTCTCAACTGTTTACATTCACTTAAAACATAACTGACCGTGTTTACACGAATACACGCGAAGATCAGCATTTTGACATTATTTTGTGTGTGTTTGACTGTTTAAGCAGCGAAAAATAACTAAATTTAGCACTGACAGGCGACTTTATGTGAGTGCACTTTGGGTGTGAGCATAAAATCTGAGGGAATTAGTCAAATTATGCGTAATACGTGCAATCCCAAGCCGAAATTCAAGCAATGTAACACCAACAATATTCATCCGGAGCAAATGAAACGAGTGAGTGATGGGAGGCGGGTTTGTGTGTCAATTCGCTTTCAAAGAGATCAGAGAGCGAGAACGCACAGCTGGTATTGTGTATCTATTTTGTGGAAAATTAGTTTTGGAAGCGTTTCAGATATTTCAGAATCAATATGCATTGAAAAATCAATGTTAATTATTAATATTAATATTATTAATATCATTGCCACCTTTTCTTCATGCTTTTATGCCAAAACTACAAAGCATTTTCATACAATGGCACAAAAAAAGGAAAATAAAATAATAAAAATTAATTCAAAATATTAATAACAACTATAATAGTATCTCAATGATATTAAAATAACACTGTTCTGTGCACAGTATCAAGGTTAATACAAAAGAGACAAGGAATCTCTAAAGACAAGACAATTACTTGAGTGACAACTGCACACAAAGGAATGTCCTCCGTTTTGCGCCATAGATTGACTGAGCGTTCTGTGTAGGTATGGCAGAACGGATCCATCTGCCGTGTTAAATTATTAACACGCCATTAAAATTTCATCTCTGCTAAATGTCTCCCATTTCTTAATTATGAGACTTTGGGCTTCCCCATTTCCCCGGACAACCGAATGTAATTTTCATTATGATGTGCAGATCCCGAACAATAGCCTACGAACTGGAACATGTTCGGATCATGAGACCTGTAATGACACGACATGGAGACGTTCTTAAGAAGATCTTGTCTTTAAATTTGAATAATTGCTCTTTAAATATGTGCAAAAAATAACTTGTCTTGAGTTTAGAAAAAAAAAAATGATTGTACTAGCTCATGTGGCAAGTGTATGTGTTTTAAAAGCTTGCTCCCCAGGCTTGTTGGCATGAAATAGTTGTTACATGTAAAAGCAAGAAGGGAGGAAAAACCCACAAAGACAAGTATAACAGAACAACATCTTTCTCAGTGCATTTAAAAGCAGTCCAGCCTTTATAACATGCAAGTTTGCTGCCCCCTAGTGGCAGACAAGCACTTCACATCTGCGTTTCAGTGTGTTATTCAAAGGCTCCCCACTAAAAGCTCTCTTACGGCACCAGACGCGGTTCATAGCCTCCGGCTCTGACTGCAATTCATCTGTTGAAAGGCATTTCTATATAGGCAGCAGGGCCTGTGCAAATAGACATGTTGACCAGCTGCATTTTGATAGGATTTAGAAGGTCATCAAAACAAAGACCTTTGGAAAAAACACTGCACATGCTCTCCGTCTCTCTACCTCTCCCTGCACACAAAGACACATGCAGTCTTTCTTCCTCGGTAGCATCAATCAAAATGGCCGCTCCAGTAGAAGATAATGGCTTTATTTGTCATGCCAACCGCAGGTTTTTGGCTGTGACACCGATTAGCCGTGATGTCTTTATCAGGGAAAAGTGACAGAAGCCCAGCAAGTCCCTTCTCATCCATGTGGAACATTGCCAGCCAATTAAGCGGCACCGCTTTGCCTTCGACGAGTGCCATAACGAGGGACAGCTTGTGCATTAGCCTAACCATGCTCGCGCAAAGGCTAATCACGCTAATGTGGTCCAGTAAACATGTTAGCATAGAAGTCAGAGGGACACACAACATAATTTCACGTCCCGTATGCGTTACACTAGTGCAGAAGTGAATCAGGCCTCATTTTCAAGGGGCATCGACAGCAAAAACTATGGGCTAGCTAGAAGGGTTATGAATAAATTTGTCTAAAAAAAAAGACATGATTCCCTGGAATGTTTACCGGAGATTCGAGAGTGAGATTGCGCTGTGGTTATTTACTCTCCCGGGGGTCTATTTCATCAAGTGTGTGGACATCAATTTGTTTAGCTTTGCTAAGGGGAAAAAAGCAAAGAGGCTAACGATTAGGATCTGGCGTGGAGGAGGAGAGGGAGAGAGAGAAATACAGATAGGCAAACCTCTTATGGCTGAAAAGAAATTCTTTCAATCGTGTAAAAAGAGTGCATTTCCATACAGATGGCCCCTAAGGCAAAGAGAAGGTAAAGAGTAAAAGAAAGAGTCTTAATCCTGTTACCTACTGACAGGAAGAAACAGAAATAAAGAGAGGGAAAAGAGCACACCAGAATTATAATCCTTTTATCTGAGATGGAGGTCTTTAAGAATTAAAAAAAAAAGCTATTAAAGTTCCAGATTCAAAAGTTAAGCTCTATTTACAACATCTGCAGCATAATGCCACTGACAATTATTTAGATATGATAGTGGTCTTTGCAGTGTTGCCAATCGGGCTACTTTTATGGTTTAAAGGTGTTTAGCATTTTACACATTTTGGTATGATTATTTAGGGTCTTCATGTAAAGTTTCTAACATACTTTGGTTAAAATTCCTCAATGATTGTGTAAAACAACACACTTTTACCTCCTCAAAAAACAGCGACCCGTTTCGGTGCATGTCTCTTTAAATGATAATGAGCAACTGCTCACCCCACCCCTCTCTTCTGTGGGTGTGTCCACACAAGACGTAAAGTGCTGCCTTGGCAGACAGTGTACAAATGGCTTAGGGGAGGAAATATGCTAATACAGAAAATATGCTAATACGGGACAGTCCGTAAGTGGTCGTGGGCGGAGCATGAGCAATATGACATCATATTGCTCAGAAAATCCAAACGGCATGGTTATTGAGAGTGTTAAGGCTTTTTGAGGATAAAAAGAGGAGTGAATGGATGTTTTTCATTGTATGGTGTTTGTGTCCACACACTGTAAAGACACATTTATATGCAAACACCATATACAAGTGAATTTTGCATTCGATGACCCCTTTAAGTGACCCAACCCCATCCCGGAACTCGTTTTTTTACCTTGGGGAATGTGATTTTTTCAGGGATTTTCAAGAAAAATTAACATATGAGATAGTTACGCAATGTCACATGAGCAAGAGGGCTTTTTCTTTTCCACAAATATCAGCACAATTGTATGATATTGCTTGTATGCAAGAGATCAATAAACAAGATGCTAATATTAAGTGACTTACATTTTAGACACATTATTGTCAATTTTGACGGTTTTAGCTCTATTTCTGCAAGGATAATAGTTCCAAATAAAAACTACCGCAGATTATTATTTACACACACACACACACACACATACACGTCTATATTACTAACAGGGGACTATCGCTCTACACTGGCCAAGAGGGGACTAGTGTTTCTAGTCATTTTGAAGAAACAAAAATGACATACAAAATTTTCTTTTAAGGTCTTTTTTCATAATATAACTTTAAATATGCATTTTTTTATTTTTAAAAAAACATGCCAAGTGGGGACCTGAAAGATGTCTACCTTACCAACAGGGGACTCCCATAGACTGCAATGGAACTGTGTGTGTGTGTGTGTGTGTGAAGAGTGAAGTCGGTCTTCATTATGGAACTTTATATATATATATTATATATATATAATGTTTATATATTAGATATGTAATCTGTAATTATATAATGTTTACACAGGCATCACACACACACAAACACACACATTTCTATATTACTAAAAGAGCACTGTCGCTCTACACTGGCCAAGTGGGGACTTTCATAGCCTACAATGGAACCGTGTGTGTGTGAACAGTGAACTCTGTCTTCATTGTGTAATATTGCATATTGTGATATGCATATTGTAATCTCTGATGACTGTGTGAACATACATATATATATGCCTGTATGTGTTAATACAGGCATCAGAGATCACAATATGCACAGATAAACATATTCAATATACAATTAAAAAAGAATGACCAAACCATCAGTTATCAAAAATTAAAAAAATTGCAATTTTTGAGGAAAGACCATTTGAATCTGTTTTTCATTCAACGGGGTAAAAAATACCGACGGCAACAGTTCAAAAGCAGAGGCGAGAAGATGCTTCTTATCATTCATACTATTATTTCTCTTATTTAATGCTCTCTCTTCATAGATACTTTCTATTCTTGGTTATGCAGTCCCTAACACTTTTTTTGCCATTGTTATGTGCCATTGTACAAACACACACATTTCTATATTACTAACAGAGCACTGTCGCTCTACACTGGCCAAGTGGGGACCTGAACGATGTTTACCTATCGAACAGGGGACTCCCATAGCCTACAATGGAACACACACACACACACGATAAATATATAGTAATTTAATGAAATATTACACAAAAAGTGCTGCCGATATAATCTGCCCCCAACTGCCTCCGAATTGCAAAGGTCACTTCTGCTTGGATATACACTAATTTTATGAAATATTTTTATTTCAAATAACTGTTGCTCTTAATATTCAACAATATTATTGATCTGCCTGCATTGACACCATTATATGAGAACTGGACTGAGCTGACGATGGCATCACTGTTTTCTCCAGAGCGGCTGTATAGATAAATGAACTAAATTAATAACTCTTTTACAACAACAATTAACCATCACTGAACTTACTGAAGCTGGACTATGACACTTTTTTCTTCTAGATCTGCTAAACACCTGAAACCTGCATTACTTTCCTGTTATCACTGTAAAGCTGCTTTGAAACAATCTGTATTGTAAAAAGCGCTATATAAAAAAGGTGACTTGGCTTGACTTTTGAACTTTCTATTATCAGTGCACAAATAGTCGTTAAATGAACTGCAGCCAGCTAAAAGTTATTTTTCATTCTTTAGAAGTAAAAATAATCTGGAAATATTTTGCAGCTGTATACTGTTAACAGACATCCAAACGCCGTCCACGCTGCTGAGAGCCAGGCTCAGATGAATATGTAAATATGTGCTGCACGCTTTCCTCTCAATGACAAAATCAAAATAACAAAAATGACAGCGGTGAGAAACAGCACATCTGATCATATCTGATCATAGTGATGTGGACATGTTTGCACAAGCTCTGCGATTCACCGGCATCATGTCGACAGATGGGGTCAATAAAATTATACTGTCATAATTGATTAGAAAGTGTATTTAAGACTATAGACTAGATCTGGCTATGTCAAGTCAAGTCATCTTCATTTATATAGCTTAATTTATATATTGTAGTAGTGTTCCTGTAATGGCAATTTTCTCTGAACAATGAGGGAATGTTCAAAATAGTTTCCCGTGGTTATAAACCTTACACCAGATGGATCGAGCTTAACTTTCACTGAACCCGGAATGTTCTCTTAATGATGAAGATCTCAAACCTCAAACGGATGAATGAAAATGTTACCCTTCATCTTAGCGGGACAATCTTATCTTGGCAGCTTGAGTTTCTGACATGCATATTAAAAGGAGAGATCTTGAGAATGTCACAGTCATAAGAACATCAGGCCGGGCGGACTCATTAATTACGCTATTTTTGGACGAGCGGTGGCCATTTTTCTCGGTGAAACACAGTCTGTGGCGGGAGAAGCTGGCATATAGCTGGAGACCGCGAGCACGCGATGTACTGCGCACCAGCACGCGAGCGCTCGGATAATTAACTCCCCGTCTAACACATTAGACAACTGTTAGATTCTGCAATTAGGACAAATCAGCTTTAAACTGCAAATATGGCGGGACGCAGATGCTGCGAGGAAGCCGTGCAAGTTCTCCTATAGCTCTTAGAGAAAAAGATTCAGAGCTTTTTGGAACGGACTTGTCATAAATCCCAAAACAATTCAAAAGAGAATTGAATTTCAACATAATTTCAGCAAAGTCAGTCCATCATGTAAGCATTAATCAGGTTCATTGGCATTGAACAGGGCGACGTTTGAGATGGAGTATCTTTTTTAGCATTGGTAAACAGGCATAAGACGGTCTATCTGAGTAAAGCAGAGAGTAAATTAAAACTACTATTTGCATGCTCGGCGGTTAGGGAGCTTCGGTTACAGATTTCTCACCAAGTCCCGAGGTCCAACAACATTTACATAATTATTATCTGTTTACTGGGAGCTATTTCTTCCTGCATCCCTGGCTGTGTTATTTATAATTCCCTGCATTTGCAGGAGCCGCTGATAGATGGCAGACGCCCGGCCATTGGCTGATCATATCTGGGGCATTTCTCACTGTTGCTCAGCTCTAAATAATGTTGATACGACAGCAGAATGGAAGAGATTGTTTGTCTTCAATACGTTGTGTGTGTGTGTGTGTGGAATATTTTATTTCTCAGAGGTTGCTCTCTCGTAGCTCTAGAGACTAAAAGTCAACATGAAATGGCGATCGCAACCCGTTTTACGTCCATCTGATGAATTTCAGATTGAAAAGGTAAAAAATAGTAGTCATGGAAAAAAAAAAAATGAACTTTTATAGATTTTTTTTTTTCTGCAGATGTGACATCATGGCAAATCTCAGCACACTTTGAGATGTTGTTGAGATCTCTTCTGAATCTCTAGGAAACATCTTCTCATTTGCGATATTAATGTCCAAAAGAGAGAAAATTAGCAGATGAGAGCAAGAATAAAAGGTCAGACTCGGATGAAAAGAGAGTGGGAGAGCATTTACATAAACCATACACAACATATGGGCTTTAAATAAACACCCTGAAAGTATCTTTAGGGAACACCATTAATGTCTCACATCTGTGTTATACAGAACTCACGTCTGACTCAAATATTAAAGTTCAATACTGGCCCATGATTGATCTTCTATCCCAGTCGTTATTTACATTAGTGCCTCAATTACTCAACACATGTTGCCCCAGGGCACAATAAAGCTCCCACACATCAGGAAATATCATCAGCCCACTTCCTCTAATGTAATATATGTTTCC
The DNA here is from genome assembly GCA_030578275.1 of Meda fulgida. Classification (NCBI taxonomy): domain Eukaryota; kingdom Metazoa; phylum Chordata; class Actinopteri; order Cypriniformes; family Leuciscidae; genus Meda; species Meda fulgida. The sequence goes on from CM060630.1 coordinate 11,847,636, forward strand.
AAACAAATGACACACGATACGCCAAATGCCCGTATCCGCGTGTGCCCTCGTTGTGATTTCCTCTGTCTCTAAAATAGATTGCAAACCTTTTTTCCCCCAACATCTAATGTGTCATTTGCACAATTTGAGTAAAGGGCCAGAAAGCGACGTGAGCGTGAGGTTAACGTATACTCCTACGCAAACTGATGCTTTTAGGGACTTTAGAGTTTTGAACATACGAGTGTAGTAATTCAGGTGCAGTATGAGAATGACAGCATGACACTCTAGTTGCTAGCAATAACAGGATATCTGTTTAAACCTTTGAGCTGCCTTGCTTTACATAGCCAGTTACCTTTTAAAGGAGCGTTCACACATTCAGTGGTTTGCGGTGTCCAAAAGCCCACAAGCAACATTTGGTAAGGTAATATAGTTGTCAAACAAGATGACAAAGAGACAAATGTTTACTTTAAGCAAATGAGCCAATAACAGAACATTATTGTGAATGCTTTCATTGCAGTGTCAGAAATTTGATCACATTTTGATCTGCTAAATGAAATAAACCTGGGCTCATGGCACAAAAGTGTCATAAATACTCCAATTATTGAAAATGATGAAAACATTTAAATCATCCTTTTATTTGGATATAATATAATATAATATAATATAAAATATATAAAACTTCAGCTCTTAAAACATTCCAGAGGGAAAAAGACATAAATGACACTATATTATGATTTTTCCCCACTCAAAATCAGTGAAATGAAAAGCAAAACAAACCAAAACAGAATGCATGAATGAATGTAACTTGTAAAATTATTTCAGAAATTGTTTGAAAAGTTTAATAATCATTAATCTTGCTCATGATAGGATTCATTACACACTGCTGTTTAAATTCAAATGGTTCTCATTACAAAACATGAGTTTGTAGTGGCAAGAATAATGGATTCTTGTTAAAAAAAACGTATCTTATCTTTTTACTGGCAAAACATCCAGTAAAAAGTGGCAATGGTGTGATAAAATTTATAAAGGAAAACTATAAAGACGTGTGCAACCCATCAATTATATTAGAGCATTCAACAGTAGGAATGTATATACATTTATATATATACACACACACACTTCTCATGGATCTCAACTCTGTGCATTTTGGGATTTCTTCTTCTGTAAAATATATGCTGCCTTAAACTGGACCAAACTGAGGTGCAGTGTCTTGGCCCTATCTTTTGGAGCAGCCTACCCTTTGGGAGCACATATGATGTCTAGGTAGGAAGTTCACTAGATTTGGAAAAGATCTGAGGAGTCAGGTAGAGTAATGGTGGTTCTACGTCCCCACCCTGTGGTGTATCTCGGTCTTTATGTCTTTCACTTCAAATCTCTTGTGCAAACACTCTCTGTTCCTTCCAGACATTACCTGTGACTGAAAACAGAGGGAGAAAGAAAGAAAGGAGAGGCAGAAAATGGTCCCTCTGAATTCTTTCCCCACACAGTAAGATTTATTGAGCTGGCTGAGGTGAATGTGTCACTGTAATGCATATAGGCTAATATCCCGGTCCACAATCCACAGCATTAGAGCAGGCGGGAATACATTTGGCTGGTTACAACCCTCACTAATCAATCAAATGCACGCGGAGGGTGTTTTTCCTCACAGAGCCCAACTTCTTGCTCATTACACCCACAAATCATACATTTCACAATCTTTACGATTCTAAATCCGCCGTTCACTCCGACCAAGACTCATAAAACTGAAAATACACCGTCAGGTTATTAGTCTGGGGAGAGATTTGGAAAAACACACATTCAACAATGAGAAGCTTACGCTATCGCCTGGGCATCATGTGCATGAGAAAAGCAACAAAAAAAGCACTTTGGAGCTGACAAGTGCATTTGCTTGTGCCTCAAGAGAGCAGATAGCCAGCAAATACACATCTCAATACAAGAGAAAGATGAGATGCCATGAATGAAATTACATTTATTTTCGATGTGTTTTGTAGGGCAAAGAAAATCTGATGTACAATGTGGTCTGTGTCTATTTACACCGGGAAAAAACAACAACAACATTAAGCTGGAAAACCTGAAAATATCAACCCAACCATTACATCTTTGGATGATTTTTCATGCAGCAAAAAGAAACTGAAAATCTACTCTCTAACATACAGACGAAAAGATGTAGACCATAAAACTAGGTCTAAAGGTCTAAATTCACGGACGTGATGGAGAACAGGGGATAATAAAACGGATTGGTTTTGGTCGGGTTCAGTAAGACTCTAAACTGAGTCTGTTTGAGGTTGCGGACTGGCCTCCATTAGTGGGCTTGGGTGGGCGGTGAAGATCTGGAAGGCACCCGAGACGGGCGAAAATGAGGGTAATCTCGCCCAGAGAGGGTCACAATCCATCTTTCCTTTTGAAAGCTGCTCTTAACTCCACAAAAACATGGTGAAGTAGATCATATGGTCACAGGAAGCATTTCAAATGCAGAATATTTCTAGAAGGAAATGGACTCCCTGAGTGTAGATGAATGAAAGACAACTCTTCGGATGGAGAACCTGAAAAAATATTGGTCTGAAAATAATTTAAAAAAAATAAATAAATGGAAGCTACGTTACACAATACCTTGTGGGTTTCAACATCCTTGCACAGCATAAGACCTTTCCGGAAACCCAAACTCTGATGTGACAAAAATTGTATTCATAGAAACTGCTGCTACAACTTCAATGGACATGCAACAACCAAGATAGTTTACCTTAGCCGGTAGAAACTAGGACACTACGTTTATTCACACTAACTGTAGTTCTATTACACACACACTTTCCTCAGAGTTTCAGTGGCAGCTAGTCAGGCCTGTCTCCGAGGCTGATGTTTCTATGGCAGCCCATGCTAAAGTCCTTAAAGGCTTTAAGCAGCTTATAAACTTCCGAGGAAATAAACTTCAACATCCCTCCGCAGATTTTGGAAGCCGTTTAAATCCTACAGGGTTTGATGTACAACCCACATGCTTCTAATATCTAAACTGATTACACCGAAAATTGTTCACACTGCAGTTTAATATCCCTTAAACGATCCGGTCCGTCTCCAATTAAATGTTTGTCATATAGTTTCATGTTATTTTGATGTGTTTTGCCGTTTTTCACGCATAAATAAGTGGTGTAACACGATTACAGTCACATATAACTGAGACAGACGTTTCATTCTTAGTGCATGAAGCCGGTTCAGGCGAAAAGAAGTTGCTAATTGCATTTGTCGCTCCATTGTAATAGGCTTTGGGAAATCAAGTGCTTGTCTGCCTAAAAATGGCAAAAGTCCAAAATAATAAAGTTTAATGGTACTTTGGACCTTCAGCGTTTAACCAGTTTACAGTAGGTTTCGTTTGTACGGTTTGGTCGACACGTCCACCTGTCCTCCATGTCCACTACGTCATGTTTAAGACTCATTTTAAATAACAGGAACATTCCAATTATATATCAGGTATGTACATAACCAAGAGTTGTACTAAATATGCAATGCACTTCATGTGGACTAATTTAAAATGCAAATCGCATGATTATTGACAACATGAGCATGTTGTTCGTTTTCACAACGACATTGTTTGTTAATTTACAAAGCAGATATCTATATGGTAATTTTCAATCTAATATAAAATTGTTGTGAAACAATGCAGATATTTAACCCTCCTAATGCCTTAAAAACTGTATCCACCTTTCGCATTCAAGGGTCTGTTTGGACCCAGTGTAATGTAAGCATATAAAACAGTCATAACTTAATATTTTTCAACTAAAACCACATAGTATCTAATCAGTAATTTCTCATTAATGAGTGAATGCAGAATTGTTTAATGCTATTACTTCATTAACTCCATTTTAATCATTAAAAATTGAGAAATTCTTTGAAATTCTAAGAACATATAATATGAAAATTACCAGTTTAAACCACTGAATTAAGTGGATTTAATAAAATTCATTTGAAACATATAACTCATGACTAATCAAAACAGTCTAAATTTATTAAACCTACATATTATTATTATTTTTTAAACAAAACAACATCAAAATAATATCAATGTTACCATGAAAAAGGCTAAATGTATTTTACAGGAGTAATTTGATACAAAACTAACTGATAGATAGACCTGAACGCAAAAGGTGCAACATTTTAGTTTAAATGGTTAAATGTCTTATTTATTTAGTTTAAAGAATCTGAAAAAAAAAATCTTGTGTATTTTGACAATCTTAACACACTTATAAAATATAATCTTCATACTAAAAACTGAAAAAAAAAAAAAAACTCTTCCAAGTCAAACAGACCCGAATACATGAATCGGTTATTGAGCTTGTATAGTGATAAAGTGCAACTACAATTGACATGAATAAACTAAACAATGAATATTATTATATTTACAAGTTCATGTTGCACTTGACCACTATTAAACCTTTGAGCAGTTATTAAAAAATAACACGGCATACACTAGCGTTCAAAAGTTTGGTCTTCGTATTATTATTTTTTTTTAAATGTTACCTCTAAAAGAGAATTTTAAATAACTATTTTCTATTTGAATATATTTTAAAACGTAAATAATTCCTGCGATGCTAAAGCTGAATTTTCAGCAGTCTTCAGTGTCACATGATCCAGAGTTCTGATCATTAAAATGATTCAGAAATCATTTTAATATGCTGATGTGATGCTGAAAAAACATTTCTTCTTATCAATGTTTAAAACAGTTGTGCCGCTTAACATTTCAATGAAAACCATAACTATATTTTGCTTATAAAGCTTTGATTAATAGTAATTTCCAAAGAAAAGCTTTTATTTAAAATAGAAATGGTTTGTAACCTAATTAATGTCTTTAATGTATCATTGCTGAAAAAAACTTTAAGAAAAACTTCTGAATGGAAGTGAACATTCTTGAACAGGAATCCTCAGTGCATCGAGGGACCTTCAATTTTACATCCGTTTATAACTCGAAGTCATTTGATACCTGATCAAAGCAACGGAGTGACCCTCGGTATAAAACATTAGCCTTCACTTTTGCTGCCGTACAATGCAGCTTCATCAAAAGGACGGAACGTAACGAACGCTTATTCACAGACACAGATGTAGTCGACACTGTTGACCGCTTTCAATCAAACCAAACTACTGGTCTAAACAGATATACCTTCAAGCAAAACCTTGAAAAGTACACCATATGTACTAAATCGTGCGGTTGAGAAAGTGACACGAAGGATAAACAAAGTCGATCACTTTGGAAACAAACAAATTGCTCTGCGGTGCTTCATCGGAGTGAAATAATCACCTTCTAAAGGCTGTATTCATTCCTATGAGTATTGCACTCAGAGACATATATAGATTTCTTCGGCTGTCTGCATCATGCACTAAAGTATCGACCATGTCAAACTAGGGGTTTGAAGGGGAGTGTTTTGGGGGTTTTTTTTGTGTGTGGATACATTGCAAATCTACCCACTCTTCCTTTTCACCCTCCTGCTTTCATGTTTTCAGCCCTGAAATGCCTCAGTCTGTCTAAAATTCCCCTGAATTTTGGCACTATCGCCTTCCTCAAATCACAGCAATAATCCCTGCGTGAATCTCTAGCTCAATTACGGCTTTCTGGAGAGCGGGATTACAGGAGGAGGTGGCAGCCCGAACTCGGTGTGACAGGAGTAGAGAAGGAGAAAGGAGAGGAGGAAAATAGACAGACGCAACAATGACGGATAAAAGCCCAAAAAGCCTGTCAGCCGTCAAGGGGTGCAGTCGTGCATGCAGCGCCTGTGCTTCCAGCCCTGGACTTCTCCAATAAGAGGAGAAGTGGATGAGAGAGAGGACAGGGTAGTGACAGGGTGAGGTGTTTGAGAGCACAGGGTCAAGATTTCCACAGCTCCTGAGAATAATATCCAGCACAAGGGAGCATAAAATGAGAGAGAGGGGGGAACTGAGAAGAAATGACAGAGAACAGCACACCAGCTGCTGCTGAGATAAGCTGTAAAGGCAAGACAAACAGACACAAATACACTAAAAGTCTAACATTGTAATTGAAATCATCTCCATAACCCTCACTGACACCAGATGTGATTGGCTAATATTAACATATTGAAAACAGAAGTGTGGTTACATACAACACAACACTGATAACTCTCTGTTGTTCTCCAGTTGGATATTAAGGGCCCTATCATACACCCGGCGCAATGCCGCCAGGCGCAACACAAATGTTCTTTTGCTAGCTTCAGCCTGACGCAGTTATCATTTTCACGTCCTGAGCCACGTTGTATAATAATAGCAAATGCATTTGCACCCATTTGTGCGCCCATTGGCGTGCTGGTCTGAAAACGAGGTGAGTTCAGGCGCATTGTTGGCGCATTGCTATTTTGAGGCAACTGAAATGGACTGCGCCATTGACCAACAAAAACCTGGTCTAAAGTCAAAGGCGCAGTATTTTTTATTTATTTAAAGGGCACATCAGTAACGTGCGCCTATAGGTGGGTTCACAACGCACGTACACACTTCTTATTACACACACAGGGATGAGACTCTGATTGGTCTATTGCGCATTACGCCCGAAACACACCAATCACTCATTAAGAGAATAGGGACAGCACTTTTAGACCATGCGCCGGGCGCACCGACCATTTTTCCCGTCGTTAAACAAGCAAAAGTGGATTCAGACACGCCCTAAGTACACTTGCACCATGCGCTTTAGACCATGCGCTTACATGGTTAAAATAGGGCCCCTAAAGTGTAAAGCCTGATGCACACTGTATGATTTCTAATAGTCCTTTACGACTAACGAATAGTCCTTTACGAAGCCATATCACACTGTAAGATCTCAGTTGTCATTAATGTCAGACTGTACGGCAGTTAGGTTAGATACCCGTCCGGAGATTTACATCATCAAGCCGTGACAGGTTCAGTGACTGTGACCTGCATTTACATGTGGGATTGAAATGGTGGTTGGCAAACAAAAACAATCTCTAGTGTTCATTTTTATCATGGCTTTTCTTGAAGAGGAAATGTGTGTGTGGAGCAAGTGGTGGTTAGTTGTTGTCTCAGTGATTGCGTCATCAGGTTCTGTGCTCCTACTGGTTTTTGATTTGACGGTTGTTGTAGGCGAGGTCACACTGCACGACTGTGGCTCAAATCTTCGGACACTTCCAGAATTTTATCAGAGGTAAATCACAATGGTCATTAATCGGCTGTCTGCGATCATGTCAAACTAACAATCATAGGATCAGAGGAATCTTTTAGGATTCGCCACATTTGTCGGAGGTGGCAAAATCGTACCCTAAATCGTACAGTGAACCCGGCTTATCCATGCAAACATTCAATATGCTGTTTTATAATATATATAAAACACCTGTTCTTTGACCTTTCCATTCATCAGAAAATCATGAAGAAAAAAAACGTACAATTTACACAAAAATATTACGCAGCACAACTGTGTTCTACATTGATAATAATAAGAACAGTATGAGCAGCAAATCATCACATTTCTGAAGGATCATGAGACACTGAAGACTGTTGCTGAAAATTCAGCTTTTGACATCACAGGAATAGATTACATTTTAAAATATATTGAACGAGAAAACTGTTATTTTAATATGTAATAATATTTCACAATATTACTGCTTTTTTGATGATTAATATGCAGCTTGGTGAGCACGACTTCCATCAAAAGCCCCAACATTTTGAATAGTATCATCAATGAAAATTCGAACAGCTCTTTAAGGTAACAACTGGACTTTCTCACTTTTTTACAGTGTGTGATGAGTGACTGGAGCAGAATTAATTGCAGAGAAAGTGTCAAAATAAAAATATTTAGAAAGCATGCGAGATGTCAATACAATGTTCAGCGTGCAAGTTTTATACTTACGTGACAGCAGCAGAGAAACTCAAGAACAAACACAAGCTGCTTTGTTTTGTGTATGACTGGCATGCGCGGGCAAGGTCAACATTGCCAGGAAGTGGCTTTTATTGTGCATATAGACTCACCAAAACACGGTAAATTATCAGTGGCAGGAGGCCTGGTGGTGACTCGCTCTGTTATCTGCCATCTGAGGACCGGGGTTTGTCATTCGGCACACTGCTGCTTTCAAAACTTAGACTCCCTGGTACCTCGGCAGGGGAACGTCACCTCATGTCATCTCAAACTTCGAAAGCAGAGCGTTTGAGACACTCGGTTCAGCCTGCATAAGAGAGCCGTCTCCCTCTCGCTTTCTGAGGAGACACACCACTTCACAGTCAGTCTGAGTTCTGGTGATTCGCCCTTTTTATGTGACCCCTCAGCATACCAACTCACATTCACTTACACAAACACACACAGTCGCTCACCAGAAGCTAGCCAGGAAAGAGAAAAAAAAATGAGCCCGAGAGAGTGTGAATTGAAAGCAAGAGATAAAGAGAGAGATGGAATTAAAACTGAGGTTTTGTCATAATAGAACAGATAGATGTGCTTCATCCACAACAATGGCTCCTTTCTGCCACCACAGCCAATGACAAGCTCTCTTAGCCCCGTTGAAAATAGTATATATACACACTATAAATGTTCACCTTTACACACATCCAAAATACAGAAGGTATCTTATCTACAGTACTATGATGAATTTGACTTGGATTTTCAGTTAAAGAAACACACATCAAGACTTTTTCTCTTGGAATAACCTCCATATATATATATATATGGCTGATGATAAAAGCTCAGTGCAGTGTTCATCTGTCTCATTCCCAGACACCTATTGGCCATAATTGCCACTTGAGAAACACTTGGCACCCAGCATTTCTTCTCTCCACTGAGGTTGCATTTAAACCCAGTGGAGTGAATGGGCAGGGCCCAGTAGGGTGGCTCTCATGCAGGAGGGCTCTATAATGAGGGCATTTATTAAACGAGGGTGTAATCGCTTCATGTGTAGCCAGCTCTGAGGGTCTCTAGTGCCTGTTGGGTCATTGGGGGGCAAGGCTCCTACCCGCTTGATTTTCCAAGTCAAGTATCATTGGTGTAATGCACGGCAGGGTCTCCGGGTTTACCAGTCAATGGTTCATTTTGGGCTACTTTGAACCCGCTGAGAGGAGGAAGGGAACACTGTATCTGATAATGTCCTGCAATCTTCTCAGATACAAACAAAGATTTGATATGAAGGACAATAGCTAGACACGTATTTGGACATGTTTTTGTCTTTCGTATTCTTCTCTCGCTTCAGAATAATTTATTTTTGAGAAATTACATTTTACAAAACTAAAAAAAAATATGACTGCAAAATCAAGCACTGGTTGGTTTTCGTAACCAACCAGTTGAGAACTACTGGTCTAGTGTGACTGCAAGATTTGTATCAGATTACATATGTCCTTTTAACCAAATCAAACTAAATATTTTAGCTAGTACATGATTTTATATGACATTCATCAAGAGCTGTTTACACACAAAAAAAAAAAAACTTCCACACCAACCAATTTGACATCAGCTTCAAAATATGTACAATTCCTGATGAACCTGAGATGGTATTTACTCATTTATTGGGGTTTATTTGATGGACTAACACATTATTCAGACATTCATAACACTGGCATGAACACTCTCCAAAATCTTTCAGAGTCTAACTCATTAACCAGTCAATGTGAAGAAACCAAGATAAAAGATGACTATAACATTGATGTTTCTACTCAGAAAGGATGTTACTCAACAAGTAAGATGCTTTTATGATGCAAGCTAAGCTTAATGGCAGTGTTGCCTCCTCTGAAGCAGAAAACATATAAGTTTACCTTATATAAGAGTGGAAAGAAGAAGAATGTAGAAGAATGATCTATTGATGGCTAACGCTGGCCTTAAATAGCAGTTTGCAGATGTAGGTTAACACATGGCTAGTTTTTAAAGCAACATATATTTAAAAGCCAAAATTCTTTTGAAAATTGGTTAGAGCCAAATGTATACATGCAGAAGACTTGATTTATACTTTGTTTTATACATTACATACGTGTCTAAAATCAATGTTGTATTAAATAATCTCATTCAGTTGAGCTTCTTTACATACAGACTGCATTTGTGATTGACAAGCACATTTTACCAACACAGTGATGCTCAAATGTTCCTCTAAATAGGCCGATTAGATCCAACTTTGTCTCTGAGATCAGTAAATGTGCAATATCCTTGAATAAAGCCTGTAACCATAATAACAGAAAACAATAGTGAATTAAAAAGACTTTGAAACTTTCTTTAACAGCAATGATTAACATGCCTCATGTCAAGTTAAAGACAAGACTGTGTTTCTACAGTGCATGTCAACCTACAGAACTACAGAACTAACTTTACTACAGATATCTGTAGTAAATATTGTGTATGAACAGAGCCATATTTAGCACCGCAAACAGTGCTAACAGTAACTGACAAGCATACTCTGCTCCTGTGTGTGAACACAACTATTCAGAGGCTCAACCGCTCCTGTATACTCAATACAAAATCAGCGCGTCGCTAAATGTGCTACATTTGGAACACTTCCTTTCTCATTAACCTAAATGAGTTCAGACAGATCTCAGCTCAGACACACGTATGCAGCCGTCTCTGCCAGCTTACAACCTTCTCAAAGGCCAGAAAAAAAGACAAAATAGCATCTTATCAAGTTTAATTACCGTTTGCCATCTGATAATTTGATTACCCTTTGAATTTGCAAAATTGTGATCTTCTTCTGCAATACAGTGTGATGTGTATTGACAAAACATGCACAACGTTTTACACTATTGAACTATAAAATCCAGCTCGAGAAATGTCACTGGAAATATCTCTACTACATGTGCACGCATCAAGGTGTCTTTTTGCAGTTTTGTTTCACTGTATGTGGATTACTTTCCTCCACAAAGTTTAAGGTGAGAGATAGAGGACTGTTCCCTATAAGGATAATACGTTTTTAAAAACCACAGGATGTTTATATAGAGACAGCAACTGGCCTGTCCCAGCCTCTCAGAGACACTCATTACAGACAACAGCAGCAGTGCATTCTGGGTACCAAGACACAGTGGAAGCCATTAAAGTAGAGACAACATTGTGTGTTGTTGTTACAGTGTGTAATTGTGTGTGTGGAGAGAGTGAGAGTGAGTGCATGTTTGATTGGCATCTGCTTCTCCCTCTGAGCCACATGAGCTGTGTGACATGAGACATGTTGGTGTCTCTGATCTGTTGTAAGAAAGTCAGAGGTATCTGGGCACACACAGTTACACAAGCATCCCAGACAGATACTGAGCACCGGCCAAGTCGCAGTACAAATTTAGTGTAAAAAAAAAGAAATGCATCTGTTATAAAACAAACCCACTTTGTCTAGGGATAGTAGTCTAGCTCGTCAACAAGCGATTAGTTGATTGGTGTGTTTAATGCTAGTTTATTTCTGTTTATATGGATGGACAATGAAACTGAAACACTGGCCAATATAGTGTTGAAGGTTTCATGCCAGCCTTCACTGATTTTGCATTCAATCAGTAAGAGGAGAGTGTGAATGTTGAATTAGTAGGGCAATAACATATAAAAAAATTGCAGTCCACAGAAGATAATGGGAGACATAGAGTTCAAAAGAGTAAAAAAATGTTGTTACGCATCTCTCTGGCTTATCTGTAACCAGGACAGCAAGTCTTTGTGGTGTATTGAGAGCTATGGTATCCAGGGTTAATGTCGGCATACCTCCATGAAGGACGAAACACATCCAACAGGAGTAACTGTCGACGCAAGAGGAAGCTGTCTGAAAGGGATGTCCAGGTACCAACCCGCATTGTATCCAAAAAACATAAAACAACAGCTCCCCAACTCAAAGCTGAATTAAATGTGCACCCGACCCTCCTGTTTCCACCAAAACTGCTCCACCACAGAGTCAATATTCATGGTTGGGCTGCTACAGATATATAACGTCGATTTCAATGGTGCCAGCAGAGGAAGTCTTGGGCTGTGGACAATGTAAAACATGTATTGTTCTCTCATGAGTCCACCTTCACTGTCTTTCACCCACCCAGGAGAGTTACAGTGTGGAGAAGCCCCAAAGAAGCTTAGCACCCGGACTGTTGCTGCCCAGAGTGGGGGTGGATCAGTGATGGTTTGGGCTGCAATATCATGGCATTCCCTATGTGTACTTGGACGCGTCACTGCCAATGACCATTCTGGAGGACCATCTCCATCTTTTGGTACCATGTATCAGGACGATAATGCACCAGTACACACAGCAAGATTAGTGACAGAGAGTTTTGATAAACATGAAAGTGAAGTTGAGCATCTCCCATGGCCTGCAGTAACCAGATCTGAATATTATTGAGCCACTTTGAAGTGTTTTGGAGGAGCGAGTCAGGAAACATTTTCCTCCACCAGCATCAGTGACCTGGCCACTGTTCTGCAAGACGAATGGATCAAAATCGCTCTGTTCACTGAGCAGGACTTGTATCTCATTCCCAAGACAAACTGATGCTGTGTTGCCTGCAAAAGGTGGCCTTACAACATACTTATAAATTGTTGTGGTCTAAAAAGGTATTTCCAACACAAAATGTATAGAGAGAGAGAGAGAGAGAGAGAGAGAGAGAGAGAGAGAGAGAGAGAGAGAGAGAGAGAGAGAGAGAGAATGATAGAATGATAGAATGATAGAATGATAGATAGAGTGAAAAACATCGGAATAGATAGAATGAAGGGTAGAAAATATTTTTAGGAAATTTATTTAGGAAAAAATAACGTTGAGCTGAAACTTTTTGAGAATTTTTGAGCTCTGGAAAAAAAACAATAGAGAAAGCCTTAAAGTTTAGGTTTATTTGCCAGCCTTCCAGCCAGACAGACAAACAGACAGAATATTTTCATGTAGTAGTAGAAAAAAAAAAGAAAAAGAAAAAAAAAAACATTGAGCTGAAAAAAAAAATAGAAAGCCTTTAAAGTTAAGGTTTATTTGGCAGACAGATTCTTTACATCTGAATCTCACATGACCCTGATGTAAATGTGTCTGTACACTGTTTTTTACAGACAGATTAGTTATTTTGGAGATTTCCCAGCTAGTCAATTTAAAGGGGTGGTTGATTATAATTTCACTTTTCTTACTTTAGTTAGTGTGTAATGTTGCTGTTTGAGCATAAACAACATCTGCAAAGTTACAAAGCTCAAAGTTCAAAGCAAAGGAAGATATTTGAGAATAAGAAGAAATCGTTTTTTAAAGACTACAACAAACGGCTGGTATTCCTCCCGAGTTAGTGACATCACTAACCCTAAAATTGACATAAAACCCGGCAATACACTATGTTGAGAAGAGGAAGAGTTGTTGTAGTAGAGCACATTTGTAAGTCTGCTCAAGCTGTCGCATCCGTCTTTTCATATACAATACAGTACGTAACACAAATGCAAAAGCATGTCACTCTGTAGGCATCTTACAACAGTTACCACACGAACAGAATATGCTAATTGAAGATAACTCCACATCAGAAACATAAATTCATCAACTAACCATTCAGAAACGTCCTGTTGCATTCTACATGTTGTCACTTCTTCTTGAGTCTCTCCATCATTGTCCGACTCCAGTTTAAACATAAAAGGCAGAACAGTTTCTGACATGTTAGTGCTTGTCTGAGGTAATCGGAGCTGCAAACACACACACACACACACACACACACACACACACACACACACACACACACACTCACAAGCCGTTGAAGCTCCGCCCTCTGTGCCGGGAGCAGCAGCTCATTTGCATTTAAAGGGACACACACAAAACAACGCGTTTTTACTGACCCTCAAAAAGGCACAACTTTAACATGCTGTAAAAAATTATTATTGTTTTGAGCTAAAACTTCACATACACAGGGACAACAGAGACTTATTTTACATATTGTAAAAAGGGGCATTATAACACCCCTTTAAAAAAATGTAGTAGTGCACATCTTTAATTGTATCATTAAACAACTGACCGCTTCTCCACCCAGACACGATGTATCCACTACTGCAAAACGCTTTCCTGTCTGCCGGATTCAAAATCGTCTCTTTTTAATTCGTAATTGCAATAAAGATGTTTCAGGATCCCACATTTCTGTGGCCTCATGCACATCGGCCTTTAATTCTTCATATCAGCTCCAAATGATAAATGTGCCATGGGGGAACAAGAATCAGCCATACAGCAAAAAAACACAATCTTAGCATCAGCTAAACGAACATGCGTTCAGTGGAAAATTACAAAACCAGCACATCGCACACTTACATGCACCAGTGTGCCGGGAAGTGAGCGAGAGAGAAAAGTACAAACGCAAGCCGTGTGGCATGTAAGTAAATTGTGTTCTGCTCCAGTGCTCATTAAAAAGAGGTATGCGCCATAGAAAGGAACCGATAACGTATAGTTTGTCAAAAACACAGAACGCAGGTTGGCTGTTTCCTGCAATGAAACACACATCTCAGCATGAGCTTGGTGTGTGTGTGTGTGTGTGTGTGTGTGTGTGTGTGTGTGTGTGTGTGTGTGTGTGTGTGTGTGTGTGTGTGTTTGTATGTGTGTGTTTACTGTCTGTCTGTCTGTCCCCTTGTTTGTTTGTTTATTTGTGTGCCCGTGTTTTTTCTGTGAAGTATCAAAGGCACACGCAAGAAAGAGAGAAAACATGGCCCCACCCAGTCCAAAGCGCTCTCACACTGGCAGATAAGGGAATCTGGGTCAGGCTTAAGTTACGGAAAGAGCCAGAAGATGTTGCCTCTGCCGAAACAGATGATGAGCATTGCACAAGGGATACCGGGCGCTGCTGAAATATAGATGTTAAAGGCTGGCAGTCTGCACCCTCGCTAAGCTGAACACGGATGCATTCACTGGGAAAAAAGGACGAAAAAAAAACTAATATTTTCTAGTTCTCAAGTTAAAATATCTAAAAATACATACAATTTTAAATTTACTTCGGAAACACTGCATTAGATATTAAAGCGTTTTCAGCTTTTTTTAGTATGTAATGTTGCTGTTTGAGCATGAATAAGGTCGGCAAAGTTACAAAGTCACTCCAAAGGGAGTTATTCACCATATAAGTACGCATTGTTGTCCGTCCCTGAAATGCATCCATTGTAGACTTGAGTTTTCTTCCTGGAAGGAACATGTCATGATATTCCTCATTTAAATAATTCCCACAAAAAGCATAGTATGAAGGGGTTAGGCCTGGTTGAGTTGCCTTAGTAGTGTGTTGAAACTCACGGTTATAGTTGGCGGAGTGAAATTTCTGAAACACGCAAAGCGTTTGACCAATCACAACACACTGGAGCAGCCGACCAATCAGAGCACATTGTACGTATGTGCTTTTTGAACATTCGAGCATGAAAACCTATTCTAGTAGACGCTGAAAAACAAAATCAAGACTTAGAAAAAAGGACATAATAGGTCCCCTTTAAGACTTGTTTTCATGAAAATGTATCTTTAATATGAGTGCATGCACATGTTCAAACAGTATTTGAGTCCTTAATATGGTTAAATACACACACAGTATGGTTAATTACAAGAGAGACAACAGCAGAGTCTCAAAGACTGTCTGTATGAATGAGCAATGAGAGTCAAACCAATACTTATCAATACTAAATGGAAATAATTACTAAATACACGTATTTATGTAACAAGTCTGCATAAATATATTACGCAGAATTACAAAGGAAAACAAAGACGAATTAAAACTCATTAAAAAGTCGTTTTTATAGTGTGGCCTGAGCAAAACAGCAAGTTTGTTGGGAATGTGACTTGTCAAAAGGTAAATGGCTAATTATACTAGTGCAAAAGAATTAAATAAGGAACAAATGAGGTGACCTGTATGATTGTCTGGAAGAAAAAACACATTAATCACCAAAGGTTTCAGACAATGCACAGGCGAGGTTGTAAAGATTTAGTTAGCCAGCGTTTCTGCAAAACAAACACGTTTTCTCACCTTCAACCTTTGCTCTTATTAGTCCAATAATCCAAACCTCCCTGCATCCTTTCCTCTGCATGTAAAAATCATTTTTCAGGTACAGACACCTGCTTCGGGGCCACAATAATCTCAGAGCCAGCTTTAATATTTCATAGAAGTGTACCGCCATAAAACTAGAGCTGACAATTTAATTAGATGCCAATGTCTTTGATAAATAGCGTCGGGAGCTATGCATCTAATCTCACGTTTAACAGTGAAATCAATATCTGCATAAATCATTCAAGGCCCGAGTCATTACCAAGCGGCGTGAGGTAGAGGAGTGCAAAATGTATATTTAATACGAAGGCTGACATGAAAACAAGCAATAGGGAGGATGGGAGAGGAGAGGAAAGAGGACATGGTTTGTTCACACAGTGCAACAGGGTGCAATTTATTCTCCGCTCAGGTTAGGTTCATTTGGTGGTGTAATTTGACATCAGGCAAGCGTAAATTCTGCTAACTTGTTTGTTCAGGGAGCTCTTTAAGCGAGTGCTCTTTGGCAAATTAAATTCACTGTGGAGCACCGTCACACCAGGACACACACATACATAAATGTAGGGAAACAAAGCGCAATATGGGACGTGGTTCAAATATGTCGAGTTTATGCAAATACCAGGACAGAATTAGCAGTTTCAATGGTGTCCTTCGTAAATCTTCGAGCGAATGAAACTCAAATATAGTTCCCCAGTACCCTGATATGCTTTCGACAACCGAGAGCAAACAAAATTGAGTCCAACCCCAGGAATAATCAGTTCGACGATCCCGCATTTTACGCCAACTTGATTCTCAGCACAATTCCCCATCAATCTGGCACACAAACCCCCATCTCAAAAACGCTGACTACATCAACGCCTATTTAAATCGTCCAAGTAAGCCCATTTATCCGAAAGCTCCCCAAAGCTAGATTTGAGCGGAGACGGGAAGGATAAAAAGTGAAAAAATACTCCATTTATCTGGAGTATTTCTTACTGAGCTCGTCACCTCTCTCCTCCCTACTGTGGTTGGATTTACATTTCTATGAGGCTGAAAGCATACTAAAGCTGTGGATGAGTGCAGAACATCTAGGCCAGTCGCTTGTTCTTTAGCATGTGAAATATTGATGGGAATCCAGAGCCCAGCCTCCACTTCCAGCAGATGAACACCATATCAATGTGCAACACCTGTCCCAGCTGGACGCCATTAAGGGGAGGAAAAACATTGCACAAGGATGTGGCAATATCTTTAGCCTTGCTATTTTTATAATACCACTTTTATGTGAAAGAAATCTTGGAGTGGAGGTATAGAGGAAGACCAGAAACATGCCCGGAGGTGGGTGTACATGGTGGAAGTAAAAACTGGCTGTAGAAGAGGAAAGTTTTATGCTAATCCATCCTGTAGCGCCCCCTTTTGGATAATAGAGCACTGCAGTGATGACCTATTACGTTAACACTTTATAATAACTGCACGCTATTAATCAGCAGTTAAGCATTAGTAAACAGTTAATTCATCATTTATAAAGCATTAATAGACAGAAGCAGTGTATAAATACTGCTATAAATGCCTTATTCTTGATTTAAAAGCATATCTATAATGTGTTTAATAATTGTATTTTCATACTTTATTCATGATTAATTTATAATTTCTAAACTAAGTATTGCATTACTTACAAACCAGTTATTTAGGCGTTGTCAGTGGTTCATAAGATCACTGAGAAAGTGTAAGTTTACAAAGGAGAATTAAAGGCTGTTAATATTTCTATGTTCTGTATCACTGTGTTGTGTTTGTTTCTTTTTTCTGTTTAGAAGATAAATAAATCTCCTTTTTAAATGCTTTACAAGGCATAACTAGTCCTCACTTTAGATGAGCTCACAAAAATAGTAAATTGACCACTACTAAATGGACAGCAGTAAAAAGCAAAACGTGGGCTGTAAATGAACTACTCCATGATCTGCTTTTCGAACGCTGCAAGCTTTTTCCATCTTACATCAACACTGCATATTGAAAAGGTAGTAAAACAAGCAGCAAATAAATACATAATACCTTCACTAAATACATTAGAATCATGTACTTGAGCCTTCTAAGTATGCATCACTTTCCAATTCCTTTACAGGAAGCCTTCCTGATCTCTTTGGTTTCAGATCCAGAAATCATGGATTATGCAAATGGCACGGTGCTTGTCCCCATGGGCACGACAGTCCAATTCAACTGAGAGCAATATCATTAACTCTGGGCAATAAGAAGAATTTAAGAGGTTTAAAATGGCACTTAATTCATTGATTCATTGCCCATAAAAGCATCTTTCAGAAAATGAAAGGCGGTCACTGACAGCAGGGGGTGTACAGTCGTGAAGCCATCTACATCGCAGTAATTAGAAATCCGCCTTGTCACAGCAACCCAGAGTATTAAGCTCCAACCCAAAACACCACCCAGATGTTCATCCAGTCATTACTGTAGACGTTTGGGGGGGAACTACATATGACCCCATAATTCAACCAGTACTGCACCGCCATACCCTGCTGGAAGGTGTTTTCCAATTCCGTGTTAATTTGTCATGCCTTCTTCCAGTTTAATTAAAAGTAACACATCGAAGGCAATGCGAGACGTGGGTATTAACATGATGACCGATAATGTGTGCCGCCAAATAGGGCCTGGCTTTCATTTAGAAGGAGAAAAAAGAATCAGTAGTCTCGGTAGGCTACACGTAACACCATGGCTTAGCCTTAATCCCCCCTGTCAGTTATAAGAATGCATTTTCCTAATTGCCTTTCAAGTTATGCAAAATTAGCACCTACAGAAGTCAAATTATGATGGTATGGTGTGAACAAAAGAGCGTATGGTGCTGCCACAGACTCGAGGACTCATTAATTCCACCGTGGTAGAAGAGTTACTCGTAGACGACGGAATGAGAGCTCTAGGGCACAATGTGGGAGATCTCCAGGGAGGAAAATCTCCATGTTTCAGACCCTCTCCGCTGGAGGCACCTCTGGGGCGAGGGAGTGGAAACACTGTTATTCAACACAGTTCAAGCCAGCAGTGATGTCATTAGCCCCGCTTTTATAGACGTTCGTCTTGTTTATGGACTGGAGTTGGAGATACAAACTCATGCATTGTTAAACATTTGATTCACCACGCACGTCGCAGGGGGTTCAAACATATATTTATCGGCCAAATAACAGCATGCTGACTTTCTCTGGAAGGCCAGATTGATCATGACAGATTGAGATGTGAGTTTGGACAGCAGGGTTAATCAGCTTACTGAGCTAGCACGTACAGGAGGACCTTTTCAGCTAAATTTTATGGGCCGGTTAAAATTATAATGCTTTTGTTCAAGTTTCAAGAGGATAAGCTGACATTTCAAACTGGGTTCGGAAGCATTGAATAAGGCTGTGGTAATTATAACGAGCAACATTGTGGGTTTTATTCCAAACCGATTTGCCTAATACATGGGATTCACTCATTCATGGATATCCTTTTATGCAATAATATCAAATATTATGTGATACCAAGACACTTTCGGTAATACGCCTTCTAACTAAAATGGAAACAAAACTGTAACAAACTTATTCTAATTAAACATCAAAATTAACAAAGAACATTTCTGCTCATTTGAGGTCCAATTTTTGCCTCTGAACCCAATGTAAGAAATATCTGGAGTCTAAATTCACTTCAAAGGTTCATGATGCACAAGCTCATGCTTAACGCACAAGATAAACTGATATACCCTCCTCCAAATTTGATTGAAAAAGTTCAGAAATATAAAAAAGGGAGTGAGCCCTATATTTGATTGCATGACAACCATGAACATAAATGAATTATTATATGCATGTCATGTAAAAATAGAAGACAGACAATCACAGTTTGATGGGCCCACATAGTTTAGGGCCATTCGCATCTATCTCTATTCTTGCCGATCCTTGGAGCAATCGTACCTCTCTCTCTCTCTCTCTACTTATCATGCTTTACAGCTCAGCATCCCATCATCATCCCCATGGCAACAACTTCAGCTGCTTATCCTAATCACTTGAAGTTAACCTTGATATGAAAACGTTCCCAGGGGGCTACTCACGCCATTGTGTCAGCTTCTGAAAGAAAGCTCTTCCAATAATAACCATAAAAGACATCACTGCCAGAATGTGAGAGGCCAGTGGATGAATGGATGAGAGAGAGAGAGAGAGAGAGAGAGAGAGAGAGAGAGAGAGAGAGAGAGAGAGAGAGAGAGAGAGAGAGAGACTCAGAAGTCGCAGCACTTAAGCGAAGACCAGAACATTACAGAAAAGGCTATAATATCATATGTATGTGTATAAGGGCTGCTGTCCAAGGTGCTGAAACCTGGCTGTACACATATAATGCCATTAAAGCTGCTGCAAGTGATTGTTCTGCAGTTTCAAACATACCTGTCAGATAATGATTCAAATGTCTTGAGATCAAACTATTTTTTTAAAAAGACCAAAGGTATGTAAATTGCAATAAAATACTGTTGCGATCCCTACATACCTACATAAAGATTTTCATGTTTTAGTGCCAATGTATACATATATTGGCAAATACAACATTAAAATACTTAATTGGCTTATCAGTACCAGCTGGAATTGTTATATTGGCGCATCCCTAGTTTTTCCACATTATACACCACATCAAAAGGAAAAGCTTGGAAACAGCTCAAGCAAAACTCTAATTTACACCAGAACAACAAAAAATATTCCTTGAATATTCACAGAAAGACATTCACCCAAAGGTGACCAGATAACAGAAGCTGAATTAATTAACACTCTGATTGAACGACCTGAGAGGTTTTATGTTTGCCGGAGTCAGCGTGCGCTGCTTCATCTCGACTGCTATTTCAAGGGCCTGAATCTGTGAAGTTAATAAATTCGATGAGTCAATTAATCCACTGTGAAGGTGTACAGCGCCTCATATGTAAAAGCTTACAATTCTGGCTCTGAATTAGTGACCTTCTATGAAACCCACCCATGTTTTCACAACCACTGAACGCAATCCCTGTCATGTGTTGTGCCACAGCGTCAAATAAATGTCTTTCTCTACTCTCGCTCTCTCTTTTAAGTGTCCCTCAATCTCCCGGGTAGCAAATGATTGCAAATGCAAAACAAGACATCTCCTTAGCACTTAATGTATCAGCGTTAGGCGCCATGATCCATGAAAGATGTCACAGACACAATGTTTCTTTAAAGACCCTCATTAGCCATTTTCCTCTGAGGCTTTGCATTATCAATTATTATTAGCCAAGTAAACAGCGTGCTAATAATGATCAAGTGCATTACTCACGTGCAATGAAAGGAAGGGAACTTCAAACATGTCAGTGAGGAACATTTAAAATGTGTAAATTCATACTCAGAGATTCTAACTGCCAGTAAAATAGCTTAAAAGGCATTTTCAGCTTTCCCCATTATCTTGACTTGTCTTTTTTTTACTTTTATAGACCATGTAATGTTACAGAAATTCAACTTAATGCATTCATCAGATAGCCGCTATTGCCTTCATGAAAATGTGATGACTGGAAGGCTTGAAATGGGCTTGAGTGGAATGTTGGGGAGAGAGAAGAAAAAAAAATTCAGTCAAATTGGAAAAAAAATATATTAACATCGGATTTAATGCTTGAATGCATTGGAATATTGCTTTGTAGTTTATAGGGGTGTTTTGTCTGGGGTCATCGAACACGTTTAAAAATCACCGCTGGGAGAAGATTAGCCCAGATGGAAAAAGATTGAGGTAACCTGGCTCTGTTTTTATGTGGCCCTGGGGCGGCCGCCCAGCTAATTATGAGTGACCCAGAGTGCAGTGGGAGTTCTGCTCACCTCACCCTTTCCTCCATTAAAACCAATGATGCAAAGCCTGGATGGATCTAGATACACAAACTCTCTACAGAGAGGAAAGCCAGTGACTATGTATATATTACCTTACAATGTAAAGAGAACGATAATGAAAACATGCTCTTAACCTGAGCCTCACAAAGTTTTATAAGGCAGGACGTGACATCACAATGAATGATGTTCACTTTGCGGGAAGTACACGTTACATCTACTGTAGTCTCATCCTCATTAAAGCAGACAATAAAATGTTTGGGGACCAAACATAGAGGGCCCTATCATACACTCGGCGTTGTTTTTTGTGTTTTTTTGCTAGCTTCAGCCTGACGCAGTTATCATTTTCACGTCCTGAGCCACGTTGTTTAATTAGCAAATGCATGTGTGCCCATTTGTGCGCCCAGGGGCTGCTGGTCTGAAGACGAGGTGTGTTCAGGCGCATTGTTGGCGCGTTGCTATTTTGAGGCAACTGAAATGGACTGCGCCATTGACCAACTTAAACCTAAAGTCAAAGGCGCAGTATTCAGACTCTGATTGGTTTATTGCACATTACGCCCAAAACACACCCATTACTCATTATGGGAATAGGGACAACCCTTTTAGACCATGTGATGGGTGCTTCAACCATTTATCCTGTTATTTAACTAGCAAAAGTTAAGGCATGCGCTTTAGACATTCGCTTACATCATTAAAATAGGGCAGAGACTTTGGCCAGTATGCAACCACCATATGATAACAATCGCTCATAAACACATTAGGATCTGTATAGCAACACCCTATACCATTGCGTTCGGGATCTTTTTTTGCATGGGCACATGCCACTCAGAATTAATCTGTGAGATGTGACTTTTGTCAGGTTTGCTTATTGTAATCAATATTTGTCTCTCTACTGTACGGCAATGAACAGTCTCCCAATTATACAACAGTAAAGGTGTTCTTTGACAGTTCAGTAAAACTTATTGTTTTCTTTGCAACTAACTAAAATGAACAAGTTGAAGAAATATGATGAAAAGTCAAATAAAAATAAATGAAAGTATAAAATGGCAAAAGCACATAACAAAATGACCTAAACTAAAAACTAAAATGACAATGAAAACGGACAATATAAAATGTACAAAATAATAATAATAACAATAATAGTATATAAATAACCCTAACATACCATTGAATACAACTGGCCATTAAACATATTAGGCACCTTTTGTTTTGTTTTTAGCAAAACCTTAATGGTAAAACATTTATCAAGCACATACAAAACATTTAACTAGTGTTTAGGCTATTGGCTATTATTTTATACTGAAATATATTGTGTGAAAACTTCAACAGTAAACACCCATCTCTGGTTTCCCCTCTCTTGCTGCCTTCAAAACAACAACAACATTTAGAATTTTCTAAAATGCCATTCTTAAAAAGAGTTTTTTTCCATTCTGAAGTCAGATGCAGAGCAGTCGAGGGCTAAACACTTCTGCAAATGAGTACTAGAAAAATGTCCCATCGGTGAGGAGAGTCCATAAAGCCGTGGATTAAAAACCCACTTAAACAGTGGCGTAGAACAAGCAGTTTTAATCCTGTTTCCGTAACACCCACTTCACTGCGCTGAAATAGTGCCAAGACTTTACAAAACCACAGGGTCAAAACAGTAGCGGGACACCCTCTTTCCCTTTCCCTACATCCTGCTGTTCAACATCATATAACCATCGAAAACAAAAGGTGGCATTAAGTGTAATGTTAAATAGCCGAAACCACAGAGTAGGATCAGTTATTGCAAACAAGAATGAATAAACAGCGGGTGTTTAAATGCACTTTACCTGATTTGGCACGAGGATCAACTAAATCCATGCCCTATTTATGTAATGAATCACATTTGAGATTATTCATCAAAAGCAACAAACAAACAGCTTCATTTAGTAGTTGCAGGGAAAAACAAATACAAATATGACACATTAGGAGTTAAAGTAACCAAGCTACAAAGAAACCTGGTTGTGCGTGAGGTCTCGGAGTATTGCGACTTCTCTGTAGTCTAGAAAGAAGCAATAAAAAGTAATGAAAGAATGGCAATAGGAATGTAATAAGAAACAGAAATATGAGTCAGCCAGCCCTGAGGGTGCTGACCTGCTTTCCTCCGCACTAAAACAGAGGGCAGGGGACAAATCATCAATAATATATACAAACAGTCTATTTCGCCACAGAGACTGCAGCGCTTCCAGACTGCGAACAAGGTTTCATTAAAGTCCCTCGCTCTGACCTCAAACCAATGACTGCAAATAAGGAAACATGAAGAACATCCAAATGCGACACAAAGTTCAGGTTTGACTAGTCTAGCAACAAGATTCTTCCTGCTTATGTCATTGATATGACTAACAAGCATGATTATATTAACTGATAAGCATATCATCAATGTTATTTTACATTGAAGATGCGATATATTTGTAAAAAATATTTTTTTTACTAGTATTGCAGTAGGCCTATAGTTTAACAGAGAGACCAGAAAAAGATCGGACAGAGTGATGATAGCATGCCTAAAAGGGTCAACAGAGCTGTTAACACATCAGCGTACAGCCTGAGTCAATGTGTCACACACACAAAAACACACACACACACACACACACACACACACACACACACACACACACACACACACACACACACACATAGAAGCATGGCCTGAAGAGTTAGTGGAGACAGGCTGAGTTAGTGTACTTTTCTTGGCTAACATGTATTGTGACTCTCTCCATATTGTAACAACATTTAGTTTTACATTAAATTAGCTCAAATTATATATAGGGAATTTTAATAATTAATCATGAATATGATTAATATATTGCATATTACAGTTAAATTATCGAAGTTGAAAATAGATTGATTGTACACACGAATGATCAATCACAACGAATTATAATTCCTCATTCATATGTCAATGGTCCATTTTCAGATCGATTATATGAGATAACCTTTAATGGAGTTAATTTAGCTATCGAACTGTTTGTCCAGCAAACGGCCGTAAGATTAACTTATCACTTCTCAACAAAGTTATCCCTTCTTATAAACTCCAAGAAATATCAATTTTCTGGCCGTGAACATTAATTTTCCTGTGTTTATAAAATTAGACTACGCAACGTAGTCAATAATGAAAGCTTTGTAGCTATGATCGAAATTTCATTGACTCTGTAAAATGAGCATTTTAGACAGACGGCAATCAAGAATATAATGGTTTTAATAGTTGGACTAATAATACATCGAACTACAATTCACACAGAATATATGTATATACACCCGAAACAAACAAAACGAAAAACATTACAAACACGAATTAGGATGAGAGAGAAAGATAAAAATGAGAGGGAGAGAGAGTTGGGAAGAGAGAGATAGATCCGTAGGATCACAGCTTGGCAAAATTCACCTGGACATTTAAACCTTTAAGAGACAACACGGAAAAACAGTCTTAATGCTCTAAAATCTTGGTAACTCAAATATACTTGCATATAGTTCTCAGGTGTCTGAGCCCTGCGGCGTGTGTGAGCGGCTGGTCTTTGTGTGTTCCGTTGGAGCGTCACGTGGTTTGCTGCGGTCTGGAGCGCGCAGTTTCAAAGAAGGCTTAAAGGTCTTTGGCGTAAATTACCAAATAAATAATTCAGACTAAGTTCATTTCTGGTGAAATGAACAAAGGAAAAACAAACTTAAACAAAAGAAAAGAAGAGGAAAGATCCCCCAGGGCGGGGATCACGAGTATGATGGTTACATCGGATCGAAGGAGAGGGAAGAGTCCAGACCGAAGTCGAAGTTCCCTCGAAGAAGCAGTTCTTTCTCCCCCCTCCTTACTTCTCACTACTCCTCAAAGATCCCCAAACAAAACCAAAACCAAAACCAAAGATGAGGTGCTTGGTGGTCTTCTTTAAAGACACTTCTGTTTACGCCTCCTCTGGCGTGAATGCACCAATCAGCTGGGAGGAAAGTGTGCGGATAAGTGTTCCTTTGTTCCCTCGAGATCGACTTTGCATGTTTCATGACCGTGATGTAAAAATGCGTTCAATTTTAATCCAGAGATGATAAAACATAGTAACATACATTTTACGGTTTGCACCCATATATATATGGTTTGGTCAGATCAAGAGGATTCTAAAGGTGTGAAGAACGACATACAAACATTATAGGAAAACACAGTTACATTAAAAATGCATCTAAAAGCACCTCTGTTCATTTAGAATTATAATACGATCACATCTAACCCCAGTGGAACATGGGCAAACATAAAAACATATCGAATATATCATAGTACAAGTCTCTCAATATAGGAGATTGGAGAAAAAGTCCTTGTGTGTGTGTGTGTGTGTGTGTGTGTGTGTGTGTGTACTGTGAACGTGGCTGGGTCATTCGTTGGTGAAGATGTGGTGAACTTTTGCTCACCCCCCTCCCGGGCAATGATATGTGTGTGCGTATTCTTTGAATTGATGAGTTTTAAGTCTGGTTACAATGACCAGTGTGGTTCATCACACAAGGTTGTCTGTGTTTGTGAGGTGTCCTGAAGAGGGGACACCACGGGATCTCCGGCCAGAGAGGCGCTCCTGTTGGGTCACATGTGGTAAGACAGAGGACCCTGTGATTACTTATCAGCGAAAAACGCCGCGGGGGCACTTCTGGCATCGGTCATTTAATTAAGTCCCATCACCATTTGCTTGTGTGTGAATCAGTAACTTAAAAAGTCTCATGACATCTCCATTCTTCAGATTGTGAAAGAAACAGGAGTGTTTACTTAATTGGAGACTTAGTTGATTAAAACCACATGATTGCGCTGATCATCTGATTATTGCTACATTCCCCCCTTGATGGTTCGGCAGGACCCGTGTGGGTGGGCCTCGTTGAACCATCACGACCGCATTGGTCAGGTGGCAGGTAAATCATGGAGGTTGGATGCTGCAGATGATGGTTAGGGCTGAGGGCTCAGCTCTATGAGGTTTTCCGCGTTCTCTAGCGGGGAGTCTTCTTTCCGAGGGCCCCTACGGAACCCTCCGGACATGGCTTGGGTGAGCCTGGCTGTTGAGGCTCTCATCTCGTTGAGTCGTCGGTATGCATGATGATTGTCGAAATGCAAAGTGCTGTGTCAGCGGCGGTCCATGCTTGAACAACAGGTGAATTGTTCAGGATGGGCAATCTGGACAATGCTTGGAGGGCTGTGTCAAGGGCAGCGATGTCGATGATCTGTGACCCCCCCCCCCCCCTTCTTCAATCCATTTTTCCAGTTCGGATTGGTATTCTTCACTCGGAAGGTGGTACAGGGCTAGGTCG
This sequence comes from Meda fulgida, assembly GCA_030578275.1. NCBI lineage: Eukaryota > Metazoa > Chordata > Actinopteri > Cypriniformes > Leuciscidae > Meda > Meda fulgida. Next base: position 11,874,572 of record CM060630.1, read on the forward strand.
TCCAGGTGAAGGATGGTGCAGTGAGTGCAGCTGTGCGCACAGGAGTGTTAGCGAGCCACCTGTCACCTACAATCTCTGCTTGGGTCTCGATGCCTTGAGTGCGAGGCTTTGCTTCGGCAGGGCAGCGGGTGTCGCTGATCTGCAGCCTGCAGATTCCGTCAGTGTTGTCTCTGAGGAAGGGTCTGTTAAGGCAGAGATAGTGAATGTCTTTGGTCAATGTGCACATGTGCAGGTTCGGGGCCAGGTACAGCTGTGTCTTGCTGTCGTGGTAGGCCACCACGTCTGGAGTGCGAATCTTGATGTGCGTGTCACTTTTCAAAAATCCGACCTTGACAATGTCTTTTACTTGGTAGAGTCGGCTTGACTCTATGATGGGTAGGTTCAGGAGAAAACCCACTTTCCTCTGCTCGGAGTCAACGCGGAGTGGGATGGCGTTACCCAGAGAGTAGGTAAGGTGTGCTTGTAGAGGGTCAGTTGACGTGGTGATGGCAGGAGCCAGCATGGTTTGCACCAGGCTTAAGGGTATCAGGTACGGTGGAATTCTACCCATGGCTAGGCTGTCAATGGAGGAGCTCACCTCCCGCAGCAGGTCTGTCATCCGGGCTGTGACCAGCTGAGTTTGAGCAAAGTCATTCTGGGAGACAGTAAACAGCTGTTTCATGGAGTTCACTGTCTGGTTCAGCAGAACGCTGTGAGTGTTGAGAATTACCACTGTTCCCTTAAATGTCTTGTGGGTGATTTGCAGGGAGGCACTCTGTATCGTAAGTTGCTCTTTTAGCAGTGGGATCTCAGTTTGAATTTCAGTCACATGCCGTCTCACGGTGGCTAGGTTCACTGCATTGACACTGGATATGTCAACGTTAAACAGAGTTCCGACAGCAGCGGCGGCTCTGAGCAAAGCTCCTAGGATCCGTTTGGCACGGCGGTTGTGTCCACTTAAGTCCGCTTGTGTGACAGTCATTTTATCAAGTTGGTTGAGCATGTGCTCAACATTGGCCTCAGCGTGAGCGAGGGAGTCCTCTGTCCATTGGGCACTGGCCCAGCTGAATTGGGCTACTGTGCTGGGGTAGGGTTTTAGGTACACGTTGCGGGGGTCCACTTGAACATACACTTTCTGGGTGTGTGTGCGGCAGTTGGTTATCAGGAATCCCATTTGTTCTTTTAGGACGATGCCTGATGCCGGACCCGGTGAGATGCTGTCCGTTTGCGGCTGCCCTCTGGTTGGCTGAAGGCTCAGAATGGCAAACCACGGCAGCATCCTGGTAAAGGCAAAAAGAAGAGAGAGAAAGGTAGGAAACATTTCAGCGAGTGTCGTCCTTGGTTGGCGAGGACAGTCTTTTCGTTTCGAGGACAACGGTGTGTCACTTGCTTCGGTGTCTCGTAAGTGGCTCTGGTGCTGCGGTGTGCAGCACGTGATGCGTCATGGGCATACATTGGCATGACCCCCCTTCTGCATTGTGGCACCACAAGCCTTGGCGCTGTGATGGCATCAGGTGCATAACGTAGAATGTTGTCCTGTGCACGCATCATGTGTTTGGTGACCTGCAGTTGTCTGGGGCACCGGTTATCGGTGGTTGCAGACGGCGTGCTTGGGTGGTTGGAGGGGTCTGAGAGGTGGTTTCTCATATTGTCCATTGTTTTGTCATAGTCTTTGGTAAGCTGGAAAGTTAAGGTCAGGTGAAGCAGGGGCTCTGTGACATTTTGTCATACTTGTGGTGAGAGACGCATGCATGACCTTAAAAGTTCAGAACCACGGTTTAACTGGTTCGCTAGGTCTGTAGCATAAAGCTAGGTGTTTCACGTGTAGCTAGCTAGTGAAATGTGTCTTGTATCTTATCTTAGCTGTGGATCTTAGGAGGCTAAGATGTATGTGGTTCCGAGAGTATTTCCTGGAAGGGGCATAGCCGAGATGAAATAAATGACTTAAGATGGTTCTTATGACTAAATTAGTTCTCTGGACTGAACTAGTGGTTCACCACGGCTTGACAAAGTGAATAATAGGGGGAAAAGGACAGCTTTCCTATTTGAATTATGCTTATTATCAATCCTCTGGACCATAGTTGTGCCCTAGTAAATTGTTGAAATTACTTGTGTTGAAGGGTCACAAAATGAGTACACTGGTTGAAACTACGCCAAAATAACAAATAAGGGTGTCTCTGTTTCCTTTCTGGGCCCTATGGGGAATGGAACCACATTTGAACAAGAGAGGAAATGAAATTAAATCATATAGATGACTGAATAGCCAAGGGAATAGCTGACTGCTATTATTATCAAAGTCAAAGAAATGAAAGAGTTAACAAAGAACAAAAACAAATTAAAATTAAAAGCAAAAGGGAAAAAAATGATCAAAACAACGGGAATGATCTGAAGGCGAGAATAATCAGTGGCATTAGTGATGAAAATTCCTATTGCTATATGAATTCTTCTCTAGCTACACAGTTTACATGTAGTCAAACTTAAGTTTAATTAACAGGGCATCTGCAAAGTTAGCCTTCGACGGTTAGCAAGGACTATGCCTAAACTAGTGAAGGTGAACTTTAGCTAAGAAGAGTTGCAAACACGGAAAGTGAATTAGAAATCCTAACTGGTGTTAAGTAAAGTATTCTAGAATACTTTGCACTGTGAAAACACAACGGTGATTAAGGGTTCAAGTAAATGATGCTAAATTCCAACTGTGGAAGTTATTATTTAGCTTAGCCTACGCTGGATGGATGCTATGTTAGGTTAGCTTAGCCTAAGTTGGATGGATGCTAGGTTAGGCTAACTTAGCTTAAGGCTGGAAGGATGCTAGGTTAAGTTAGCTTAGCCTAAGGTAGATGGATATTAGGTTAGGGTAGCTTAGCCACCTAGGCTGGTTTGTTTACAAAGTGACGTCACAAGTTAGCACTTCCTGTGACAAGTTGTTGTCATGGGAACTAGAGTATGTCAGAACAATTCAACAGTCCCTGAAAAGTGTCTGCACCTTTTAACGGGTTAAAAGGGGGCGCCTATACTTTAAGTCTTTCGAGAACTTGATGTTACATTAAGTAAAATGCGACTGTTTTGGCATTTGCTAATTTTACTCATGTAACTCTGCTCTTTACTTTACACAACTTATTCTATTTGTTTACCGAGTAAGGAAATAGATTTGCTGTAAGTCAAAGGTTGTCTAAGCATCTATAGTTACGTTCCTCTCATGCATAAATGCTGACTTTTCAGCGAGTAAACAGTTTTGATCGCTAGGTAGCTCTCTGCTTGTAGATGCAGCTAAAATTTAGGTGAATTACATCAATCTAACAATAATTTGTAAGGCCTTTACATTGTAGAAAGGGGAGCATCACCCAGGTCTACATATATACAACTCTGTTCTGAGCTTTCTTTTTCAGACACAAGTTTAGTCATACTGCAATTTGGATTTCTTTTTGACCAAAGCAGAATAGATATCGGTACAGATTAGAGGCTGCTGAAATGAGATTCCTTTGTCACACAGACTTACGCTTTACGGCTGAACTTACTGATATTAGTTGGAAATCTAAGACTCTTTCACTTAAAGTAGAGATGTCAATTCCAGCTATCGTTTTATCTGCATTTAGACAAGCCAGCGATCAAAAATGCTTATTGCACGTTGTGTTCTAGTTGGATCGCAAAGATCAAATGCACGCCTGTAGGTTAACAGTAGTTTAAGGCTGAGGTGGTTTTCCTACACTCTGGCGGTAAGGTGATGTATGCCCTATTTGGAGCTAGTGTTTCTTGTAACCCTTCATTGTCAGGAAACCTAATGTTTAGCAGTGCCAATTCAACCAGCATCTAGAAACTGTTTGTTTCAAAAGAGTTGTGCATAGTCTGTTGGCCGTTGAGATTTATCCTTCCATTTAAGATTCTTTTAACTCAGTAAAATTCTAATTTTACGAATGCAGAGTCTTGCAACTCTTTGAACACACATTTTCATCTACTTTTAAAAGTTCTATGTCCTATGCTGATCAGGGACCCTTTTAGCAGAGTCTTGCAATGTGTTATTGCAGTGTCTTTTGGTTTTGCAGTTCAAAATCAGTGGGGTTTTAGGACTTCTTTCAGAAGAGGCCTTCTGCATTAGGTCACGCATCGTTGAGTGGGCATTGCGTGGTCTTTGGCGAGCTGGAAGGTGCAGGGTAGCGGACTTGAACCTTGACTTGGTGCTGAGGCTGTGTCTTCATGGATGGCTGCTGGAGTTCCAGGGAACTCTATGATTTTGGAGTCTGGCTTTGTTGTAGTTCTCGTGACCTCTGTGACCAGAGGGGGCGGGGTTCTTGAACTTGGGCCCAGACGGTCAGGTGTTTATAAGTCTAATAAAAGCTCAGAGCAGACTAGCAGGTCTTTGCCAATCAGAAAGGGGTACGTGTCCATTTGTGAGATGTACACCGGGTGGATCAGACTCATAGAACCAATTGTCAGGTGAATGGGAGCTACCAGTTCGAGCCGGATGTCGTTCTGGCTGTACGACTGCACATTCAGCTCACACGATTCGGATGTAAGAGTTCGATTTTGTCTCATAGCTTTAGCTCTGAGTTTTCCAAAAAGTTCAGCTGATATCAAAGTAAGGTCTGCGCCGGTGTCTACCAGTGCTTCAAGTCTCACGTCATTTTCCGAAGTGATGGCTAGGTAGGGTTTCCGGGCCACCCCCTTTTCGATCAGGTTCCCCAGGAGCTTTGGCGTCCGGGTTGGTGTGGTGATCGATAGGCGGTTAGGGCCGGTCTCGTGTTGTTCGCTGTGGAGGCAGGTAGACAAAGCAGCATTTCCTGGGTCTTTGTGATGTTGGACCCAGTCGTGGGAAACTGTGCTGTCATGCTTAGGCTGTGCAGCTGTCAGCTGTGGTGGCTGGGTGATGCTGTCACTTTGTGGTGTGACAGTAAGCTCTGTGGTCTGATGCTGATGAGCAGTGTTCTGGGTGCCTGTTTCAGGCCTTACGCTTAGACGTAGGATGTCTGGGTTTGAGTCTCTTGGTGATGGGGGTTGGCTATTTCTGGGTCGCCGGCTGGCTTCCCAGAATCTTTCAGAGCGCTCGCTCTGGTGCCTTGGATGAGCACCGTCACGGCCGTGCTGCCTTCTGCTGGCCTGGAACGGTCTTGACTCTCTGTAAAAAGGGCTGTGGTGTTGTGGGGCGCCCTCTAGAGGCAGCTCTGAGTAGTGTTCAGAGACAGAGTAGATTGTGGGGTCTTTAAAAGTCTTTTCGTACACAGTCTTTTGCTTAATGTGAGCTTTGTGGGCCAAGTCTCGTAGCTGTTGGGTAGACATGCTACGGGGACAGGCCAGGATGCCTAAGTAATGACTCACTGTGGGATGCAGATTTCGAAGGAACAGAGTTCTGAAATTGACATCCTCTTCCATACCTGGCTGGTTCCGTGCTCCGAAGTAGGCTTGTCGGAGTCGGCTGTAGTAGGTCTGTGGGGTTTCAAGTCGGGCCTGCTTGAGGTCCATGGCGGTGAATAACCCTTGGTCTGATCCTGGATCAGAGAATTCACGGATCAAAGCTTGTTGCAGCTGCTGGTAGTCCGTTTTGATAGTCTCTGGTTGTCGGTCAAGGAAGCTGCGCACCTCACGACTGGAAGTAATTCTTAGCAGGTACAATCTGTTCCATGCGGTCGCGTTGGTGACAGTTTGTAAGTGAAAGTCAATGTCTTGCAGGTATGCGTGCACATTGTGGCCTCCTGCAGGGTTCGGAGTGAACGTCGGGATGTTTCTGGCCAGCTTGTCAAGTTCTTTGGGAGCCATGCCGTGGTTAGTGGCAGGGGTTCTTTGGAAAGGCTCTCCCCCCCTCGCTGCTGACGGGGATTCTTGTGGGCTGGCTGGTGGTGTTTTGAACAGCGGGCTTTCGCCCTTCTTTTCAGCTCTGGGTTGTTGGCTGAAAGGTGCGGACCGGTTGGTCAGGAGAAACTTTGTGGTGTGTGTTTCCCCTTCCCGGTCACTCTGCAGTCTATATGAGTGTTTCAGCTCTCTGTAAATAATGTCAAGTTCGTCTTTGAGATCGTGTCTCTGCTGAACACGCTCGTGGATTTTAGCTTGGGCCGCTTGCAAGTGTTTTTCGCAGGCCTTGGCTTTATTGTCTCTTTCTTTTAGTTCAGTCTCTGCTCTTGCAAGGAGAGCTTCACCTTTTCGGAGTTTCTTGTTGAGTTCCTCTCTGGTTCCTTTCTCTGACTGCTCTTTTCGGTCTGTGTGTATACGAAGATCAGACAGGGCAGTTTGAAGTCTTTCCACTTCCTTCTGTAGCTCGGGGTCGGTGTCATCCTTTTCCTTGGTTTCGAGGAGTAGTTGTTCTAGACGACTGTGGATCTGGGCCTCCTCCGCTTGCATCTTTAGCGTTGCTACTTCATGCTCCAGGGCGATGCGGCTCCTTTCGTGGAGGCGTGCTTGTGCAATGAGCTTGAGAGCGAGGTTTCCGACGTGTCGGGCCCAGTCTTTGTAGCTTTGACTCGGTTCGTGAGCCGTCAGCTTGTCCAAGTCGGCGTCCAGCTGCTCTTGGCTCGGGGGCTCTGAGTCACTGGCGACCTTGGGCAGGAAGGTAGTCGTCATGGCTTTCAGCCATGTCTCGAGGTTGTCCCAGTGGACTGCGGGGCTGGAAGATCGGAACATACTGGCTCACTGTGGGCGAGAGGAACACAGCACACACAAAGAGACCAATGCAAGTTCGTTTACGAGCTATAATACTAATACGGGCGATGCCGTCTACAAGAATTTCGGCTAACTGATGCAGGCAGTTAGAGTTATGTGGGGACAATTCGCATAGGTCAGCGTTGGGCCTAAATAAAGATTTTGACAGGGCGGTAGCCTAGTGGGTCATCTGTTGATGCTAACGGCTTGGTTGTCAACCTGTTATTTAGCTTTCCTTGGTGTCTCTCGTAGGTTCAGTCTCTAGGTGAACTGAAAGGAACAGATCACAACAGAACAGAAAAATAGCAAGATGGGAAAGATTGAAGTAAAATGAAACAATCAAAGTGAATAGGTCTGTAATGAAATGGAGTGAATAATAACACAGGAAGTGTTACAGGGGATAAGGAGGCCTGAGCCTGCTATGTGTGGCTTGGAGAAAAGGGGATGGGCCAAACACTTAAATGACCGGGGGAATATCTAATATTCTGTGGCCTATACTAAGTGGATGGGTTTTACCTTATGTTAGCTTGCCTGGGGTGAATTGAGGTCCTCCCTGGTCGGAGCCAGCGTCGCGGTCAATCTTTCCGTCGTCCCTTAACACTCAACCGCAGTGTCCCCGGGCCCTTCCGTTCATCTGTACCAAGGTGCGCCCTCTCAAACAACTTGACTTTAAACACAACCGGCAATACCAAGGTGTCAACTTGCCAGACGGCACAGCAAAGTGGATTTTCCCCAGAACCCTCAAAAAGAGTGGCCCCTCTTCGGGCCTTGGTTTGAGTAATTATTCCAAAATTGCCTTGTGTGTCGACTAGTGTGGTTGACTTCCCTTTGGAGTGCCAAATTGCTGAGTCTTATTGCGTGCCGCACCAATGGAAAGAAACAGAATGGGTCCGAGACTCACGCACGGCAGGCGTCGGTAACGCCGGTCAGACGACCCCGCTCGCTGGAAACCAACCAGGGATGACTGTCAAATCACCACAGCATAAGAGAGTGTTCTACCTATGAATACAAAACAGGATGAAGAACAAGTGAAACTTAAAGTGAATTAAGGCTTTCTTTGTCTAAACCAAATTGAGTACTTACGTAGAAAATAAAAAGCAAAGGCTTTACTAAATAATGGTAAAAACAAAAGGGAATTATGACAATGTTAATTATCAGAATCACCTAATCCCTAAAAGAAGAGATATCAATAAGTAACGCAGGATGACACAGGAGGAGGCAAGCTGTAGTAGCGGGTTTGTGCCACAAGGGGGCGTACTTCCTCTCAGTGGTCAACCTGGTTGAAAAGACAGCTTAATTTAAATTGCAATTCAAACTGGTTTGAACTCAATTTAAATAAGTGTATAAAGAGATGTTGAGTAACATCTAATCTAGTAAGGATACAGTTGTGATGAAGTATCAATACGAAGAATAAATAAAAAAAAATAAAAAAAATTGAACTGAGAAAGTTAATTCAAATTTAAATTTGAAATTTGTTTGTTTCAAACCAAATTTGAATAAGTGTAAGAAAAGTAAAGATCAAAATTATATCTGATGATGATCACGATTACTGTAAGGTATCAGTGATAAATAAAATAAAACCAATGAAAAACTGGAAATATACCACTTCAAAACAGAATGAAAGGAGGAAAAAGTGATACACCGTCTTAGCAGGGGATGCCACAAGGGTGCGTGTCCCTCTAAGTGGGTATCAGTGACTGACAGGCAAACACGATGTAAATTTAAATTCAAACTGGTTTAAAACCAAATTTAATTAAGCGTGTAAGGGAATTGAAAAATCAGGATAATATTTTATAATAATTAACGATAACAGCAAAGTATCATCAATAACTATAAAACAATCAAAAGAGAAAAGTAGAGATAGGCAATTCAAAACAGAATTTGAAAAGAGAGAAAAGGAGAGTTGAGTGAGCCGACTTAGAAGAAGGCCACTAGGTGGTGGACTTTTAGCAGTAAGAGAGCATTATCTGAAACGGCCCTCGCGTAATTGCGCTCATGCATGCCAAAGTCAGAAGGCGGGGCGTAATTTGAGACTTCTAAACTCCCTGTAGTGTTTAGTCAGCGGAATTACAACCACCTTTTAATGTGATTCAAAAGCTAAGAGCTTTCAGCTCGCGTCACGCACTGATTTTCTGGAATAAATCACAAGTATACAATTAAGATCTCTGCGGATCTTTTGGTGCTATACTGCACAAGAGTATATGGCGGGATTTCTTCGCCGCACATACACAAATGTGGACAACAGGAATTTTCGTCTGTTGGTTCGAACTCCAATAAACATTTTTCACAATAGCACTTATGATTTAAATGTATTAGATCTTCAATTGGGTAGCTACGCCAATTTTTTGACCAGGAGTTTATCGTTTTTGTTGAATATCACTGGGTTAACCCCGAATTCAATAACGATATTTGCATGCAAGGCCTATGTTTAAAAGGAATCTCGCTTAAAAACATATTTATTCAAACCGGTAATACGCACGTGAGAATTCTTCATTCACAGCGATTTAAAACAAATATTAGAAATGTATCAACTGCAGAGGTATTTCTTCATCTCTTAACAGGACATTTGTAATATTAAAGTACTGCAGTCTTAGCATTTAACAGTGCTAACAATTGTCTAGGCATATTTTTAGCAACTTGTTAAAAATGTAACGTTACTGACTTCGGCTTTTTGCCTCAGTCGGTTAGGAGTGAGTTCGCGTTGCGACTTATCTCACAATTTCATAATTTCATAGCGCGCACAAAAAAAAAAAATTAATAACCATATACACAGATTGAAACTGGATTGCTCATAAAACAAAGTTTGAAATTGCCCGCGTTCTCCACCAAAACTGTAACAACATTTAGTTTTACATTAAATTAGCTCAAATTATATATAGGGAATTTTAATAATTAATCATGAATATGATTAATATATTGCATATTACAGTTAAATTATCGAAGTTGAAAATAGATTGATTGTACACACGAATGATCAATCACAACGAATTATAATTCCTCATTCATATGTCAATGGTCCATTTTCAGATCGATTATATGAGATAACCTTTAATGGAGTTAATTTAGCTATCGAACTGTTTGTCCAGCAAACGGCCGTAAGATTAACTTATCACTTCTCAACAAAGTTATCCCTTCTTATAAACTCCAAGAAATATCAATTTTCTGGCCGTGAACATTAATTTTCCTGTGTTTATAAAATTAGACTACGCAACGTAGTCAATAATGAAAGCTTTGTAGCTATGATCGAAATTTCATTGACTCTGTAAAATGAGCATTTTAGACAGACGGCAATCAAGAATATAATGGTTTTAATAGTTGGACTAATAATACATCGAACTACAATTCACACAGAATATATGTATATACACCCGAAACAAACAAAACGAAAAACATTACAAACACGAATTAGGATGAGAGAGAAAGATAAAAATGAGAGGGAGAGAGAGTTGGGAAGAGAGAGATAGATCCGTAGGATCACAGCTTGGCAAAATTCACCTGGACATTTAAACCTTTAAGAGACAACACGGAAAAACAGTCTTAATGCTCTAAAATCTTGGTAACTCAAATATACTTGCATATAGTTCTCAGGTGTCTGAGCCCTGCGGCGTGTGTGAGCGGCTGGTCTTTGTGTGTTCCGTTGGAGCGTCACGTGGTTTGCTGCGGTCTGGAGCGCGCAGTTTCAAAGAAGGCTTAAAGGTCTTTGGCGTAAATTACCAAATAAATAATTCAGACCAAGTTCATTTCTGGTGAAATGAACAAAGGAAAAACAAACTTAAACAAAAGAAAAGAAGAGGAAAGATCCCCCAGGGCGGGGATCACGAGTATG
>CM060630.1:11890000-11975000 GCA_030578275.1 Meda fulgida
GCAACGCAGGTTTGTTCACAGTAAATCGACAGGAGACGTGAATACAAAAAGGGCATACATTTTATTGAAGATGGAAGAGTTTATAACACCACAAAACAAACTAACAACATTTAATGTAGACCACAGCAATTACACCATTTAACAGAACACACAAAGAGCGACAGAGTAGTCAGTGACAGCTGAATTCGGGAAAAAGGAGGTGAAGTGTTACAGCAGGGGATAAAAAGCACAATATGGCCTCCACGGCAAATCATTCTTCCCATACACCTGTGCTTCAACACTCACGCACACGTACACCACTCAGGACACGGCACTCGTGATGAAAAAGACCACCACCAGATTTCCACCCCTGCCTCAAGCACTCAGCTCCTGTAACAGATTTAGGTTATACACCACTCAGATTTTCCACAGTAGAAACAGCTACTTCATGAAAGACAACACACATTAGAGCAAGGTTTTCACCTCTCTAAGTAAACCATCTTACAAATACTAAATCACAATGCAAAAAAACTAATACAAAACAAAATAATAAAAATAATCACTTATGGCCACACAAGACACAAGAACAACCCCAAAAAATAAGAATTCACATTTAACAAGATTCACATCAACTTGCTCAATGCAATATAAATCACAACCAAACAAAAACACACATTGGCAATCTTTACAATCCTAAAAAAAGAAAATATAAACCAAAAAAAAAAAACACACACACACACACAACTTCGGTACGGACACAAAAGGGAGCTCTTTCCCTCCCAATGGCAACCGCAAAGCAACAGCGCCTCCAGACGATAGTCCCACGCAGCCCAACGGCACGGAAGCTAATCGCCCATGACGAACGCGACCACTCTGTGCTTAATACATCTATAAAATTACAAGTCAACAATCAGACGACATCTCCATAATTTAACTATTAGCAATTATTCATAAAAATCGGTTTCTCTCTACAGGAAATCGCCACTCAACCTATAATAAGTTAAAACACATACCTTATGAGTGCAATCTCCGGGAACCCAATCAGTTAGGCAAACACATATGCATGGAAGCTGAGGGCTCGTCCAGTTATCGGGAGGAGAACGTATGCGCCGGTAGTGACTAAGCGCCTCTGTACTGGGCTATAAAAGCCCGTGCCCGTGAATCAGCTTCACCCCACCCTTTGACTGTATACAAACAAGGATACTGCTACAATACGAGTGGGTTTTTAGATAACACACAATCAACACTTTCACCTACCAGAAGAGGGACAACTTCGCCCAATGCCAGCCGCAGGGATTCATACGCCACCCTAAAAAATAGACTAAAATGAGCCACAGTATACCCTTGACCACCAGCCAACCTCACCAAACATACCTGAATGGTGACTAAATGATGACACCGGAAGTAAGGGCGGTGACTCGAAACACCATCCACTCTTGACAGCCCATTTCTACAGCAGCCCACTAATAGGACCAAACTCAACGAGTAGACTAGCCAACTACATGTAGGCGGGACAAATTTCATTGGACCTGCCACACTAGTCTATGAGTTGAATCAACTTAACTCGACAACAACTACATAAATATATCTACTAACCATTCAGAAACGTCCAGTTGCATTCTAAAATGTGTAACTTCTTCCTGAGTCTCTCCATCAGTGTGCGACTCCGGTTCGAACAATGGCTTTACAATTTACAACACTGCTACTTACAATTTCTGACATTTTGGCTGCGTGAGATTCTCCAGTTTTGCCGTTGCTGGAGTATCTGAAGCACGAGCTGTAAAGGCTCCGCCGTCTTCTGGAAATGGGTTGGGGAGAAGCAGCTAATTTGAATTTCACACACAAAAACTGTGTTTTTACTCACAACCAAATAATGGCGAATTCTGGGGACACCAGAGACTCATATTACATCTTGAGTAAAGGGGCATAATAGGTCCTCTTCAATATTTGTCTGTAATTTTTGCTTTAGCTAAGCAAAAACCCATTTTTATCCAGCAAATCCGTCAGCCATCTAAGGACAAACTTCCCACAAACCAGACTTGTTCATGGAATCATTCAACACTCGAAAAATCACAGAAAATATATAAAGATTTATGAAAACCCTCCTCTTAGAAGATGTTTCACTTATTATTGAGTGAATTCATCGAGATTTGGGTCTCTTTTTGCAATTCATATGTCAAAAAGTGGCCTGAATTTATACTATATTTATACTATATGTTGTAAATATTGTTGCATATATTTAGGCTTCTTGTGGATGACACAGGATGCTAGTAATTTAATATTGCCAAGTTATTTAGCGGCCATGCATTGCTGTTATTTTTCTGTTTTGTTTCTCGAAGGAAAGGTTACAATCTGTAACTTGGTTTGCCAAAACTTTTACAAGAAAAAGAAGTTCTGATCTCAAGAAAATAACACAGAAAAAGGCTTCTACATGTTTGGAAACAAACTTGAACTTGGAATCTCTGTACTCTTCTATGATGCAGTCGTTGTCTTGCGGTATTAATTAGCTCTAAATATTTCTGTCCAATATTTCTCACAGTTTCAGCATATTGAAAATCAATGTGCATGTGGATAGACTCCAGATGAATGATGTCCATTAATTCAGCTCTAATTCAAGAAACAGCTTTTGCAGTCTGCCTTCTGTACAGAATGGTTTAGTCTGTGCAGGAGAAACATCAGAAGTGCACGGACTTGCATCTTAAGGACCATCGGTCTCAGGTGATCTGAACATAAGTGAACAGTGCAATAAATGCAGGTGTAAACATGGTCCAAAATAATATGAACTCAAGTGGTTGGAAAAGATGCATGGCCATCAACCACTTGAGATCGAATCACCTGACATAAATATTGCATCATTACAACAGCGACTACCTTTTAAGTAAGACTTATTTCACCTGCAGAATCAACATTTTTTTACATGTTTAAGTAATAATAAAGTTCACAATGGCAGTGATTTGCAACGACAAAGTGATCTGATATTTTTATTTTCAATATGAGATTTCCTGAGACACAAGTGATAGACTGGTGATGCAACAGAGCTCAACTTTATGCAAGAGAGCGATAGAGTGATAACATCATTGACAGCGTATTTTTTTTTTTTTTCCTATTCAGAGAAAAAAGAAAAACACAGCAAAAACAAAAAATGCCGTTCGTTCATTAAAACAATCTTTGTCTTTTAAAGAGACATGGTTTCTGTTTTTGAAGCCATCATTTCAAGCTTGACTAGACCAGTGAATGACAGAACTTATGACAACAAACCATCACAGCCATCATCAGATTCTGAGGTGACGCTTTCCTTGAAATGCGGGATGCCGTCATTCCTCTAGGGTTCACCTGCAAGAGGTGTTTTTTATTTATTTTGCCTGCAGTTGTACACAGCTGTGACACCGTGAGCAAACTTGCCGAGTTGTGCGTTCTTATCAAAGCAAGGACTCCACCATACCAGATCTATAAATGAGATTTCATCCTCAGCTATACAGATTAAGGAACTGAAAAGATCCTGCCGTGACACTTTATCTTTGTAGCATAGTTATGAAGCCGAGATGGAAGTCAGGCCCATACAAGTTCGATGTGGTAATCTCACATCGCTGCCCCAGGTAAAAAAATAATAATAATAATAATCAAAAAAATTACAAAAATAGAACAACAGGGGCATCCGAAAAGCTCAAAGGGAACATACTACAGCACTTTTCGATATAACTTACACTGCTAAACATTGCATCACATGACTCATTATCTCACAGGTGAATATTACTATAATTAATAAAATAGTCCAAGGCTCAGTCACCCTAGCATCTTCTTAACGTATGCTAAATATTTTATTGTGAATGTCACTGGCAAGATTGTCTAGTTTGCATTATAAAGCTCTTTTACAAATTTTACAAAGTTAAAATATTCATATTCTCTGTTGCAGTTCAAATGACCACACAGCACTAATAAGTCTTCGCTGATTTAAGTTACTGACATGACCTAAAATTCATAATGCAACATGGCGGCGTGAGAATATTTTCTTGGAATCTCAAATTTCGGTTACTCGTAGTTTCGGGTCCAATTCTCACTATTAACTAGTTGCTTGTTAGTATGCATATTACTAGGATATTGGCTATTTTTAGCAAGTATAAAACACATATTAATGCCTTTTCTGCATAATCATATTCTACATCCCTCCAATCCTACCCAATACCTGAACCTAACAACTACCTATCTATTAGTAAGCAGTAATTATGAGTTTATTGAGTTCATTGTTAGTAGTTAGTTAATAGTGGGAATTGGACCCAAATTTCTATTGATACATTCATAATTTACAAGTCAACAATACAAAGCAAAAACCAAGTCAAACCTTTTTAAAAGATTATAAAGAAAATAGAAGAAAAAAAGTGCAAGATGGAAAGGCCAGTCTTAAATGTGTATGGCAATTTTTTCCCAAGGCTGCCAAAATATCATTTTTTACAATGCAAAGAGTCTAACAGCAAAAGCATGAACACATTGACAGCATGCTAATTCAAGTAGCTGTATGATACATACTGTACTTTATAATACGTGCAATTTTTGTTGCTTATGTTAATTTCTCTATTTATTGGAGCAAACTTAAATATTTTGTATCACAGTTCACAAACAGAACAAATCAAAGGATTCCCTATTTTGTTATAAGGACTGATCAAATCTGTTTTGAATGCCTTGTCAGGCAGGTGCGACTTGTGAATACTAGTACATTTTCCCACAAAAACAAACAAAAAAGTGACAATTAAAAATATTTGGATCTGATGGCATCCAACTGCATATGATGAATAACTGCATTAACTCATCTCAACCTAGATGGTGAAAAGAAATGAAGCATTACTTGCTGACCCTTTGCATTGATTCATTATACATCACCGGGAGTCAAACTGTTTTCCACAGCTCAAAACACATGGCAAGACAGACGCATTTTCAAAGGGTACAATGCAAACGGTTGAAGACCAATAACAGATGGGGGGGGGGGGGGGTGAGGAAAGCTTGTCTGAAGCCGACAGACAATTATTGAGTGATATCAGATCAATCTACATTGAGACCTTTGATTGATTACGAAAAAAAAAAAAAGATGTGTATGCTTCAAATTAGAAAACATTCTCATTTCACAAATATTTAAATAATGTTGGCCTACTGGAATAAAGAAATTATACATGCCTATGGACAGTGCTTAATTTACAATGAAAAGTATAACTTTCACAAATACAATAAATTAATACACTACCGTTCAAAGGTTTGGGTCGGTAAGATATATTACACCTAGTCTGTAATATTTTGACATTATAATAGTCTCATTTAGCAATGAGACATTACATTTATCACAAATAACAGCATTAACATAATGTTACAAAATACTTTATATTTCAAATAAATGCAGTTCTTTTGAACTGAATAAAAAATATCCTGGTTTCCACAAAACAAAAAAAATCAGCTCAGCTGTTTTTTAACATTGATAATAATCAGAAATGTTTCTAGAGCATCAAATCATCATATCAGAGTGATTTCTGAAGAATCGTGACACTGAATGTGACGATGCTGAAAATTCAGCTTCATCTCAGAAATTAGATTTTATTATTTTTTAAATAAATATAAAATGAATATTAAAATAATAGCCTACGCAAGACAAATTTTAATATTATTTCAAAATGTTTACTGTATTTTTCATGAAAGTGAATGCATCCTTTTTAAGCATGAACTTTTTAATAATAAAAACATGTAGGCTAATTGTCTGCTACTGATATGGCCATCTATGTATTGTGCATCTCTAGCATTTTACAGGTCTGCCTCATTCTGTGACATTATAAACTAAAACACTGAATACTTTTGGGATGTGACTGTTATGATAGGCTAGAATAGATATATTGCATAGATCATAACAATCAATCCCAAAGTGTCCAGTGTTTTAGTTTATAATGTCACAGAAGGAAGCAAACCTGTAAAAAACTAATGTTAGGTTTAATTTCACACTCTCGTCTCATTTGCAGTGTGGCTTAATAATCATTTAGATGCAGATCACATTAAGCATATCATGCTGGAATTAAGAGTGGACACTCAAAGAGTGAACTAACCTGTGCTGTCTTTAAAAAATGCTTCTGAGCAGAAAAGCACCTAAAACAGCAACTCAGCGCAGCGTGAATTAATGAGGCTAACGTGTGGGATTGTTTTCTGAGTGCCTATCTGAAGACGGGTGCGCCCTGCAGCCTGGGTGAGGTGTTTCGGGGAGACCCGAGTGTTGTAATTGCCTCCAAAAACTGCTGCTGACATCAGACACATGCTCATTTCAAAGAGTGTGTCAGATGCAATACCTCCT
This sequence comes from Meda fulgida, assembly GCA_030578275.1. Classification (NCBI taxonomy): domain Eukaryota; kingdom Metazoa; phylum Chordata; class Actinopteri; order Cypriniformes; family Leuciscidae; genus Meda; species Meda fulgida. The sequence continues at coordinate 11,896,299 of CM060630.1, forward strand.
TCAAACGCCAACCCCTTCATTTCATCCACGTCGCTTTTAAAAACGCGCCCACACGAAGGTGTCAGGAGTAAACGGCTCTCGCTTAACAAGGTTTGTAACTACAGAGCTAAGGGAACCATGACACTGAGAATAATAAACATAACTGGACTCAGTAATGTTATTAATTGCTGTGTGAATTCATGCCAGCAAGGTTTCTCATGTATGCAAGTATACGGCGAGGCAGTGTTATGACAAGCATGTGAAACGCTTGACATGATGTCTTACTGTAATGAATCTGCAATCTCACAATACAGTCACACTCACGTCATCCCACTGACAACCGTGTTGTAAATGCTTCTCCCGAATACAGTAGGCCTATACTATATAAAGCTCAGTATGCAAGTGATCGTGTACAGTCAGCTGATCGTTATCAAAAAAAATAGATGTGGGGTGATGAGGACTTCTGCAAAGCAGAAAATGGGAAGAAAGTGATCGGAGAGTGATACAAGAGATATGAAACTAGCACAGCTGTTTCAAGAAATCATTTACCATCAGCCAATTATACAGTTTAACATCAAGCTAACAGGCAGAACACATGGCATTGACCAATCTGAATCAAATATGTCAGAGTTTGTCATTTATGAAATATATATTAGCCTATGTGCTCATTGAGGGTTTCGAAAATATGCAAAATATATCAATGTTCATATTCTTATTGACTGGTAACTGTGACTTTTTAATGTTATTGTATCAGTAAAGGTAAATGAAACTAAAACAAGAAGTGAAATAATCATTATTGATGTTTTTTTTATTAATGCAAGGTACATTTTCCATTTAGGTATTTTACGTCGGCTTCAACATAATTCATATTTATCAATATCAGATTATGGTTAAGTACGTCGACAACGATGTACAAAAAACTGAAAGGTTTTTCCTTCACGTACAGACAACTATGTTGTCAAAACAATCCTCGTTCACACGGATCTGCTAAAACATAAAAAAATGCTGTATTATTCATGCCAGGCCAGTAGTTGGCGATGTTCCTTTGTGTAAAGAAACACTAAGCGCTAATAGACTGAACCACGTAATAATCATGCACATGACGTCAATGTTTTCACAAATGTGCATTTTTGTAGTTCACACTGATACGATAACTGTATCGTTTTCAAAAACTTGCACTTTGAAACCAGTTTGCAAAAGTTTGTGTTTTCAGGGCCCCAAAAATGCTGTTGTCATGTAAATGAATGGCCAAAACGCATAAAAAGTTTCCGTTTTCACTTAAAAATGTTGTCATGTAAACGGCGCTAAATTTCCACATCATTACTTCCAAAAAAAGTACAGTTCAGCAGCAGTATAGCCAACAAAAACAAAAAAAAATATTAAATATAATAAAACTATATCAAATAAGCTACATTAAATATATAAAAACTATATAAATATAAATTTTATATTAAAACATTTTATTCTGTAGTTTCCAAGGCAACATTTCTGACTTTCATTTTAAGTTGAAGTTGCAGTATTAAAATGACTGATACAAAAATAAATTACAGATAAATGGAAATATTGCAAAATAAAAATGACAAAAGCACATCAAATTTAACAAATTGAAATAAACTGAAAGCATAAACAATAAAAGCTAAAACTAATGACAGTAATAGTAATCAAAACTGTAATAGTATAAAATAATACTAAAACAAAACTGCAGTTAAGTTGTTTACTAAAACATGCATTTAATCTCAATAATGACAGAAACAGATAATAGTGTTTAAATATGGCATCAGTCTCTTTCTCATATTTCTCTAATACGGGTTAAGCGCAATAAACTTACATATTCTGTAAAACAATTGCATCGCTTCCGGTGCAGGTCTTTTTTATGTGCTTCGTTAAACAAAAAGCTGTTTTACTTCAAAGGAAGTTACCAAAGATGAGCATAACCAATGTCAATCATACAGCTTGATATTTCTAATTTATTTTTACATTCTCTCACAAACATTCAGATATTAAAATTGAATAGAAAACACCAACAACAATAAAGAAAAAACTAGCTGCTATAGGTTAGCTGATTACCTTAAAAGTACATCGATATTGTTCAAACTGTTTGATCTCAGACAAATGGATGCGATGAGACCAGTTTTCCTGCATGTGATGTTCTGCATAAAGACTATTGATGACCTCTAAAAGCAACGACCAAGAATGTGATACAAACTTGAACCATAAGAAACCAGAAATAGTGCCCACTGATAATACAGTGTGGTGCTTGATGATATTGATTATGCTATTAAAGAAAAAACTAACCACAAAAGCATGATAAAATGCAGTTTAAGGCACCATTTCCTTCTTAAAAAAAAAAAAAAAACGCTTCAGGTGACACCCAACAGGCGAAAAGCCCCTGACATCTGCGAACAAGAAACTCATTCTGGTTTAAACTGCTCCGGGTGAGGAAGGGAGAAAGAGAGAGCACGAGGGTGGTATGATCTGTGACATTTAAGGTACTGTGAAGGTGAGCTGCTGTGGGCGCCTGCTATGAGTGACAGGTGATAAATACAACGGTCAGCCCGCAGCTCTGCCTCACGCGCTAATCGTAACGAAACCTTTCACGCCGCGTCCCACCTGCCACCAAAACCCCCTCCGTCTACCCTGAACACGACCTGTCCATTTCCTTTAATTACCTCATTTAACTGACGGAAAACAGGAAGTAAAGAAATATATCAATAAAAAGTAGCGTCAAACAAATGTACTATCATTCTCCTTCTGAAGTGCGCTTGAACAGATTCCGGGGGCCACCTTTTTTTTTTTTTTTTGGTTGTTCCTTTCTTCGTTGGTCATTTGTATGTGTCTAAAGCACAAAAAGAAGTGCCAACAAACAAGGCATCCATCACATTGACAGACAAAAACAAATTACACGCTGAGGAGAACCTTAATGTGTCACCCAGGCTAATAGTGTCAAGGCTGGCCGTCGGTGAACCTGCGCTCTCCCCTGCGTCCGTTCATCCGCTCGGCCTGCTTTTAGAAGTGAGGCTAACCACAAAACACCGGTGGGAGCACACCAAGCTTAAGCACTTCAAAAACACACTTTTTGGTTTTGTGAGTTTTTTTTTTTTTTTTTTTTGAAGCGTTACATATTCAGACATTTCACTTTGTTAAGGCTTTTTCTTTAGAGCTTTCAAAGTAAGATAATGCTAAAGTGATGTATTTTATCATTTCACTGAGCTTGAACTCAGTTTGATGATGACAGTCGTGAACAGTCCATCATTTCGGGGCCGGTTTGACCCAAAAACACATTTTGACCGCGTTTAATGCGTTTCCTCTGCCTGTCTGAGACAAAAGCCATAAGCCATTTTTACATTGGAGGAAAATAGAGCCTGATTGCTGCAAACTTCCATTTTATTACAGATAAGTTGCTCCAATTTCCCAGGAAGTGATGATTTGGTTCTCTTATGCACACGGGATGGAAACGTTGCTTTATTTGTGATTCTTTTATGCAATATTTGAATAAAAATTCTTAATTCAAGGCATTTCTAAAATAGTGCATATATTGAACAAAATACTTGTGATTTTAGCGATATGCTCTTCTCAAATTTTTTTTTTTCTAACTAACAAACTATGGACATTCAATGACATTCCAAAAGGTAAATGTAATGTCAAGTCACATGATGTTCATCATGCGTTTTAAATGATGACCTTCCACAACTGAAACTCTGATTGGCCAAATACAGCAAGAGATGATCCATTTTAGTAAGTTGAAACTTTTAATGGACCTTCTGATACTCATTCACATTTTTTTGTATTGTGCTATAAATAGCAGTCAAGTGGTTTTTTGTTTGAATTTCGTATTAAAATGAACATTGACTGAGACTTTATCAAAAATAAAAACCCAAAACAGTCAACTGAAGTTTCACTGTAACTTCCGATTTAAAGTGATAGAGCACATCACATGTAGGCAATCCAAACTCATTATGAAAAAGAGCCTGTGGTGTCAAGTAGAAACAGATGAACGTTAATCTGGCAATGTCTATGTTGGTTGTTGAACGCATTGCGGCAGTTTGAAAATAAAAAAATAGCATACAAACTATACTAAACCTAACCGATAGTGTTATCAAAAGCAAACATGAGATAAAGACACACTTTTTTTTTTTTTACCAGTCATCCTGCACTATGGAAAAACAGTTTTGAAGTCCCAACGTAGTACTGCAAAAACATAAGTATTTACTAATCAATAATCTACCAAAAGTTGTTGGTGATTTACTGCCACTAGTGTTTATTTCAACTGGAAACTGAAATTAATTGTATATGTACAGTAGGTTCGTTTTTGGAGTTTTGTAAAAATGTATGTAGAGGCCTGCTTTTCAAATGAGCCTGTGCTGCATGCAGAGTAGATATACACACTAAGACTTGCTTGAGTTCAGCAAAAATAATCACGTTTAATAAGCATTCGGCTAAACAACCGAGTCTGTAGAGTTGATGGATGGATACAGGGCGCTTCGTAAAGCTAAATAAAAGTATAATTACATGCTTTTGGCTTTGGTGTTGGTGACAGCCACCAGGGCTGCGAAGAGGCAGGAAGGATTACCGTCACCAAGCCTCCAGTCACCTCAGCGGGGGTCACCTTGAATGCAGCCTTACAATTTTACCAGTCATTAAACACCAAATCCAGTCTCCACGCTCACCTTCCTCATCATCGCTCAAAACTGACAAGGCCGTCACATTAGAACCGCAGCATCTCCCGCTAGACGATAGGGAGTTGAGGCGTCTTCGCGGCTAAGCTAAACTGTGTTTGACATAATAACGTTGTGTACGCAGACTGTACTCCCTGCCAAATAGATTAGGGCTCTGGGTCTCATAACAAGCCCTTGGAATTAGCATTTATTCAAATCGACATTTCAAGTTCAGTGTCTTCATTGTCCCCTTGTTTTTTTTGTGTTTTTTTTTTCTCACTCAGCCGGCTTGTACTCTCCTCACCAGCGTCTAGTGACATACTAAAAGGTATGTGTTGACGTTGCTTACTTAATATTATTCGTGTTCAATATCCGAGCCTTACATATTCAGCAATTGGGAGATATTTTTCAGGCCAGACAAAGCGCTCATGATAAATTGGACAATAAACACTCTAATCTAATATGGCAGACGTGCGCAGGAGGCTAATGGGCTGGTGAATATGAGCTTGGTGTACGCAGGGACGCCTCCTGAAGCGGGCCGGCAAAGGATTAGCACAGCTCACAGTTAGCACCATTACGCCCAGGCATTTATTCCACAGAATTGGTGTCTTTTGTCCCAAGTTCAGTTTTGTAAGTGGGCGCAGAATGAACAGGAAATTGGGAACAGGAACTGATTTGCAGGCGGTATTGAACAGTCAGATCATAGGATAAGCAACATTGAGATCTAATAGCTATATTTAGACCACGGCTTTGGAGTATTTTTACAGGCAGACAATGAAAAACAAGGATCACGGATGAAGACAAAGAGTTGTCAAACAAGAAGTTATTTTTGAAGACTTCAGATCTGTGCTACAACAATGCCATTTATGTCCCTAGCGCCTGTCGGTTTTGCAGGTATTTCAAGCTCAAAGTGCTAGCTTCCACCAAGCATATTCGTAAACTTCTGATAATTAGGTTTTTATAAGCTTGTGAAGATGAACACTGACTTTAACAGCACAGTTTTGTGGAACTTGAGTATCATGTGGGTGTTATTTAATATTCAACATCCTGGTTATACAATTTCTTAGGGCACTTTTTTTTACATGAAATTCATTAGGCTGGTACAGAAGCTACCCAGAGCGCTCAAAAGCTTTCAACAAAATACATTTTGATTACACAATGCCCAAAATAATCTCTTTAGAACCAGAAGCGAGTTTTCACTGTCTTGCTTTCAGCTGGCAAAAAGTTTCATGCCCTTCAACTCCTCTCTTTGTTCAAGAACAATGAATTATGAAACGTGCCCATATGAAATGCCCAAACAGAATCTCAGACTTCATATATGTATTTTTTTTGTTGAGTTGTTAATTCAAGGCTGCAGCTTTCCATTAATTCAGTCTTAACTTGCCAAACTCCTGCATGACGAAATGATAAATCTCCTTAAAAGCAGTGTAAGATAATATAACCTATTAAATATTAATGATAAGAAGTAATCTTCATCTATCAATGTGACCACTGATAGCCTGAAGTTATTTTATCATTATAGTCTATTAGTGCGTAAATTAAGGTCTTAAGGGTTAATGAAGAGTGAATACGTTTTGTTAATAATGCAGAAATATCATATAGCAGATAAGACGATCCCTGGGTCATGACATTGAAGTAAAACAGGATTTATCTCCATATTTTCTGCAAAAATGGGTCTTCACGCAATAGGGTCCAAAATTAACACCCTCTAAGTACCAAAATGAGAGTCAGGATGGATAATAAAAACTTGCAAGTAGTAATATCATTGAAATATTTAATTAAATCTGAAATTGTTGCAACGATAGTCTCACTGATGCAAACAATGTACTCGGCTAAACTCAAAGAGACATACAAACTGCCTAATAAAGAAAACATCTATTGCGACTCTAGAGCATCTTACTTTTACCTCAATGAAAAATGTGGTCATAAGCTAATAATAATAAAAAAGTGCCTAAAGGTTTTTTTTTTTCCCCTCCAGATCTTAAAAGCTCAACAACAAGTATCTGTTGTATATGTACAATTTATAGTAACAGTTATGTAAAGTTTTGGACCAAAGAGGCATTTCTGAATACATATTTAAATTCAAACTCGTTGTCTTTCGATTTTTCCCCTGCACAGCTTACAGTGAAATGTTCCAGAAAAGCAACACATCTTTAGACTTCCAAGACTGCATTTCAGGGACACTGTCATGTGTTCAGCCACTAAAACTTTCTTTTCCTGAAGAATGTGCAAATTCAGTGTCACTTCCACTCCTGAAAGCTCAGCAGAGAGTGCTCTGCTCCAACAAACCACAGGGAATCGTCCTTTAGCTGTCCTGTCCGCGCTACATTCCCGGCTTGATGCAAACTGATCTCTCCAGGTCCAATATATCCATTTATTCTGGGCCAGGACTGCTCAGCGTTCCACAATTGCTTCCCAAATGTTATTGGATGAGACAGAGACACGAAGAACTTGGAGGAAGAACAGGCCTCACCAGCTGCGATAATAATGTATAATTTAATCCAAGACGGTGTTCCGACCCTCTGTAGACCTTCAGCCACTCCTCCTCGAGTCTTTGCATTATTTAAGCTAATGGTGACCCTGAAATAGAAAAACAGCTTCTTATCTCTTAAAAGTTTTATAGCGCTGAGCGCTCAGAGAGTGGGAGGCAAGCACATGATGCAAAGTCAGAGCATGAGGAACTGAGCAAGTGACATGTTTGCTCTAATGCAAACTGAAGGATGTTTTCGGGCCTAGAGACTGTCAGCCTCCAGCGAAAGAATCCAATTGGATGAAAAACTGAGATAATTCCTTGAGGGATCTTCTCGCTGGTTACGGTCCAAGCCGAGCTGGTGATGTTTAAGTCTAATGACATGATTTGGGTTGTGACATCATTTGAGAAACACGGAGGGGGGTCACTGGACACTGTTTATCCTGTAAGGGCCTTTTCAAACAGGATCATGAAGCGGCGATGAAGTTCTGGAGCCAAGACTTAGACGCTTCAAAATAATGACAAGCCTACCAAACTTCAACTGCTCTTAACTATAATGACAAGCGGCACTTAAAAAAAACTAACAGCAAAAATAAAAGGAGGATATTTAAAGAGGTCACAGCAAGGGTGTAGATAAATTTAAAGCCAGCTGACAAGCACCACATAATCTTTTTAGACCAAAATAAGTGAGAGTCAAAGCATGAGACCAAAAACAGCATCTCAGTTCAGCAGCATAGAGAGAAATCACACGCCATTAGATTTTCAGCCTGACCATATGTGGATAAAATGCTTCATTACGATATTTGTTCATAAGAAAAGTATGTATGTATTTTTATACATTTAAATGTATATATTAACATCCACTACCAGTCAAAAGATTTGACACATTTGACAAATTATTTCTCATGATCTAAAAGGCTTGTTCTAAAATCCTTGAAATATTATACATGAATAGTTTATACAAATGGAGATATAAATAATGTAGTATAGTTTTACCACAATATAATTTATCATCATTATAAATTGATAAAATACCAAGAACTACTTTTTTAACTTTTGTAAACAAAAGAAAAGTATATGTGTGTGTGTGTATGTGTGTGTGTATGCGTGCGCGTGCGCGTGCGCGTGATTTGCCAATGCAAAACCTGCCACCCGTGTTCTGGGTAGTTGTCAGTGTTGCTTTGCAGTTGCTAAGTGGTTCTGAGTGTTTGCTAGGGTGTTTCTAGATAATGTCTACTGGCCAAAATCAAAAAAGCTCAATATCAATTATCTATGACATTCTGGTCTCTAGATATGGATCAGGTCAATCCTTCAATGTAAGACAATGAGATTTATTCACCTCTTCTCAACAAAACACAATTTAGTGTTTCATTTGTGACACTTGTAACACAAAACACTCAGTCCGTAATGACTTGTACACCACAGTTTATTTTGACTTGACTTAGCAAGCACACCTAATAAAAAAAAAAAGAGTTATGTATGTCCAAACTTTTGATTGGTATAACCCTGGTGTTAGTGTATCTATGACTCCAAAAAGGGCAAGAGAGAGAGAGAAAGGAGAATAGGAAGGAATAGAAGATGGAGGTGAGAGGGTCTTAGGCCGTAAAATCTACGTTCTCTCATCCATCAACCTCTGCTGTCATCTCTGCAGCATAAAATCTCCCATAAAACACTGTTACTGTTGGGAACGCTCCTCACTGCAATTAGACAGCAGCTTCATTAGAGAGAGTGTGACGGAAATGGCAGTGTTCAGAGGAAGGGGCAGTGCAGGGCAGATGTGCTCTGATCATATAGTCCAATCTGGACAAATATTTCTTTCCTTCTGTCCATCAAGACCCGAAATAGAATATAACATGGTGTTTCCAATGATGAAATATGGCCAGCATGAATAATAGCTATATGTGCCAGTTAAATTTCAGTAAGCAGATCAGATCTCAAACGAACACACACACACTATGAAAATCTGCCTCATGTTAAATTGAATACTTGGCATCAGAACTGTAGTCAATGTTGGGGAATAATTAACTGAAAGTAGTGCTGCTACTAACATTTATCAGTAGCGTGACAATAGCCGTAGTAGCTTCTTGAATAGCAAACTATATTTTCAGCAATTGGCATGTAGCATAACAAAATGTTACATAGCTGTTTTTAATGACACATTATGTTGCTCAAATTGTTGTTTTACAGCCAAACAGAGTCAATAATCAAACAAGAATCCTCGGAATTAACATTGTGTGACAGTTAACAACTAGCTTCAAACGAGTAGCTTGACTGTAGTAACAACTTAAAAACAGAATAGTTAAATCAAAAAGATATTGCCTCTTTACTTGATGTCAATGAATAGCAACACAGATCAAAGGAGTAGGCATGACTGTAGTTTAACAACTTAAAACTAGTTAAATAATTAAAACGATACTGCCTCCCTGCATAACAATGTAGTTAGCTACTTTTTGCTAGCAATAGCCTCAAAAGTGTAGCCTAACTGTAGTTGGACAACTTGAAAACAAGAGTATATTGCTGCTTGCGAAATGGTTTCAAAATAGCTTCCCCAACACTGACTGCAGTTTGGCATTTGCACAAGCAAGTTAGATTTGAATATGCCTAACAATGTGGCCCAATTCCATTCTCTCTCTATTCACAATCATTGAATGTCCTTGCTGCATTTTCTCCCATATCTAATAAAAAAAGCAGCAAAAGGCCCAAATATAAAAAGATTGAATCCTGGGCAAAACTGTAATAAGCTGAAAATGGCACTCAAATCTGCAAAAAAAGAGAACATGGATAATTTTAGTGATAAATGTCCCTTCCTTTAAGGTGTGTCTGCGCTGTGCATGTAATGTACGTCCTGTACGAGTGTATCAGCCCCCCGTAGAGCACCACACTTCAGCTCCCCGGAGAGATATTATTACCCGTTATGAAAGCAACGGTCTGGTTGGGGGCACTCAGTCGAGATGTTGCGACATTGACAGCGAGGGTGGAGAATAATTGAATGTACCATTGTTGAGCTGCACTCTGCAAGCGCCCTGTGCGACAAACTGTTCAGAGGAACAGAGAAATTATTATTCTCCCGTGCACAGTTGGCATCACTTGTCTCGCAGACACATAATGGTGAGCGTGGAGACATCAGTGAAGCACAGGCCCGCAAGAGAGCCTGAAATCCATTTCCACACGAGCCGCAAGTTGTGAGAATTGTTAATTGCTTCTCCGATTCTAGCCGTTCTGAAAATCTGGCCACCCAGGACCCCAAAACTCCCAAGTCGGAAATGATCGCGAATTGGGATCCATAAGCGAGACATTGCTTTTCCTCATTAGTCTTGAGGCAGCAGCAGTAACTTGAATGAAGGTGCTTCTTGGTCACAAGCAGACAGAGGCCTGAAGGGAGAATTACACTTCTATGGTCTATGCTCATTTTCATGGACTAGACTGCCACAACCAAGCCAGACACCAAAGTGTGGCTAGTGTATTAGAATTCAGCACCATTTCTGAGGGTGTGTCTCAATGTCTCCTCACAGTGGGCTGCCTACAAGTCCTCATGAGGTCCACCATTGGCCATATGGAGGGACTGCATTTCAGGGGCTCGGTGACCTGAACAACAGGAAAGGGGAAAAAAAATCTGGTGGAGAAGGCAGCAGTGGTTATTTCCAGGCTGAGTTTGAAGGGAATGCTGGGTTATGGTCTGAAACAGATGGAGAGTGACATTGAGTGGGTTCGGTTTGCCCTCTAAATGCCATGCCCCTCAGGTGGCCCAGGAGAATAAACCTCTATTAGGATAGAGAGATTGAATGGTACATTCTAATTGTTTGAGGGCAAAACTGCGCAAGAGTGTGTGTTTATGTAAGGGAGAGAATGAGAGATAGCGCATGAAGTCCGACTTGGCCCCTGAGAATTCCCCACTATCAGTCTATGGTGACAGTCACATTTAAATACATTGGGAGACAACATGTTTGAATTTAGGTTGAGATAACCTGGGAGGCCACAGAAGCAGAACAGAAAAGCACAGAATAAAAAATTTAAAAGCGCTAACTGACGCAGGGCTGCGAGGTTCTCTCTTTTCAGTTCTTTCAAAAGCACTAACAAAAAGTAAAAAATATTGAATGTGCTGTATAATTATATATGCTAATATAAAAATTGCCATTGCTGCATAAAAAGTCTCTCACACTGCCTTGATTTGGAAAGCCTCCTTGTCGGTTTTAAAAATAATTAACTTTGTATTGATCTTACCGCTGTGCTGTTTGGTGCCTAAAAAAAACCCCAAGGCCACCTTAACAGTTCGAAAAATATACTTAAACATGAAAAAGAGCTTAAATAATACCTACCTATTGGGTTTTGGTTAAGTCAGAGGAACTTTTTAAACCTACATCATTGGGCTTTCTGAAACTCCAAAACATAAATAACAGAAATCTTGACAGAAAATAACTGGGGGGAAATGTAAGGAAAAATGATCTAAATTTGCATTGCCAGTGGTGTTTTTGGAAATACATGACACTTAAATCAGAAAATAGAGCATAGGCCTAAGTGAAAAGGACAAAAAAAGTAAATAAACCTATAACAGCACTGGGCAGCAATTTTAGCACAACACTAATGCTGATTTTACTGAGCTAAAACTTGCAAATACACACAGAGCAAACAAGTACTAGGGATTGTTCTAAACGCTGGTAATAACAGTACAGCAACAAACACTCAAGTCGCCCATGCTGATCTTTTCATATCCATAGGTAAAATTACACCTTTTCAAGTGTGTCATGAAGAGGTAATTGGGCATGCAGTGTCATCTTTACAGTGGAAAGCTGAAGCCGAATTAAAACAGCTGTTCTGAACATGCCCTAATTGCTCCATGGAAAGCCCTATATCTCACCAAAGGCCAAAGATTATAGAGATATCACATTTATGTACCTACCTCTGAAATACAGATTATACCATTTAGATAGTATAGGCTAATATTCTGCCAGCAGCCATATCACCCTGCAGCCCAAGACTGGTTGCCCACTGAAGCTAAGCAGGGCTGAGCCTGGTTAGTACCTGAATGGGAGATATCCTGAGAAAACCAGGTTGCTACTGGAAGAGGTGTTAGTGAGGCCAGCAGGGGGTGCTCACCCTGTGGTCTGTGTGGGTCCTAACGCCCCAGTATAGTAATGGGGACACTATACTGTCAAAGAGCACCGTCCTTCGGGTGAGACGTTAAACCGAGGCCCTGACTCTCTGTGGTCACAAAAAATCCCAGGATGTCTTTCGAACGAGTAGGGGTGTAACCCTGGCATCCTGGCCAAATTTGCCCAGTGGCCTCGGTCCATCATGGCCTCCTAATAATCCACTTATATATATACATACCATTCAAAAGTTTGGGGTCGGTAGAAACATTTATGATTATTATCACAGTTGACAACAGTTGTGCTGCTTCATATTTTTGTGCAAACAGTGATTCATTTTTTTCAGGATTCTTTGAAAGTTCAAGAGAAAAGCATTTCATTAAAAAATAAATATTTTGCATTATTATAAATGTCTTTACTGTCACTTTATATCAATTTCATGTATCCTGCATATATATAAATATATATATATAAATATATATATATATATATATATATATATATATATATATATATATATATATATATATATATATATATATATATACCAATTGGCTTCATCACTCTGTCTCCTCTCCACCAGTAAGCTGGTGTGTGGTGGGCGTTCTGGCACAATATGGCTGCCGTCGCATCATCCAGGTGGATGCTGCACATTGGTGGTGGTTGAGGAGATTCCCCCTTCTATGTAGAGCGCTTTGAGTGTCGAGAAAAGCGCTATATAAATGTAATTAATTATTATTATTATTATTGTTAATACCATTTTCCATTTCAAACAGAAACAGGCTAAAACTAGGGGAGGGAGTTCAGATTGCAGATGGCAAACATTCTTTCCACTCAACGGAAGCTGTTCAAGGACAACATCACTGATATTTACAAAACACAGACTGAGATATGAGCCTCTTCATGTATTATCACTAATTAAAATTAATTTAAATGACAACACTTCTAATAAATATATTACATTTTTGATTTAAGGGTCTAAAATAATTGTATTTAATTTAATTAGACCCTTAAATCCAAATTGTTTTTCCAAACATGTAGGACTTTTTTTATATAGTAGAACACAAAAGGCGTTATCTATCCAAATTATATTATTTAATGATGACGGTGGCTGTTATCTGTGAAAAAAGCAGCCTGAAAAAAAAAGCATTCTGATAAACACCTCATGTTGTGTTCCACAGAAGAAAGAATGGGTTTGGAAGAACATGAAGGTGAGTAAATGATAACAGAATTTTAAAGTTTTTGGTGAACTCTCTCTTTGAAACATCATCCAACTAAGACTTTCAACAGAATCACAAATCTGTCTGACCAAACCCGAGTCAGATTTCCAACCAGATAGCACTCAAGACATGAGTCAGCTTTGAAGTCCATCTGTCACCTGCTAAATCAGAAGAGCCAGAAGAATACACCCACCAGCTCCATCTCTCCATGAAACAATCTGAGAGGGGAAAAAAGGCAGGCGTGCGTAGGAACGCAGACTGGAGTCAAACGTGCCAATTCAACACAGAGATGAGAAACAGTCACTGCGGAGTAGTTACGGGGGAGACACGTTCACCGAAGGCTCGAAGGACTGATGACTCTTTGAAGACGATAGTCTGTTGCGCGTGTGACACCCATGGGCTTTGGTTGAGCATCCGCAAGCCTTCGCCAGGAGCGGCCACTAAGATTACCGCTCTCCCTTTAATCCCACAAAGGGGATTAGATGCTTCCTGAGAAGGGGGAGAGCAGTTCTCCCTTAGAATGGGGGTCTGCTTTGAATTATTAACACCTCTCTACAGCCTGGTAAAACAGGACTTTATACCACAATCACAGCACTGGGAACAAGGGTTATGGTTTAGCACACACACACACATATCCATGCACACAGAATCAGCGCTCCACACATGGTCACAAGGACTCCGAATTCTCAAGGGGTTTTCCTTCCCTCACCGTCTACTTCAACAGCATTTTGATGCCCAATAACCTCCTACAGAAGAGCGCAGAGGAAGTGAAATTCTATCAGTGTGGTGGGAAAGCTTTTAGCTGAGTAGCGTCTGCACACACAGTGGGGAAACATAGTGCTGAGGGGACAAGAGGAAAACTTTATCATGATGCACGATAGCAATGTCATCAGTCAAGTGTCAACCACATCCTGTAAGAAAGACTACAAAAATCACCCCAAAAAAATCTAAACTTATTATCTGATATTTAACAACAAATCTAAATAAATTAAAGTTCTACACATGAGTTGTCCTTAAGAATCGCCAGAGTGGATCTATAATGTTCCGATAGCAGTCCCACACCTTTAGATCAAACCTCCAACCAGCCAGACAAACCTTAAAGACCTCAGACTACAACAAGAGCTGACTTCCTGTGGTGAAACAGTCTTCCCAAAACTTACCCCCCTTATTCCATCTGCCCTTATTCCTGCCCTGAAAGGACGGATGGGGAACATCCAGGAAGACCAGCAGAAACAAAGTGAGTCTCACAGGAGAGAAGAGGAACATCTCCAGAGGTCTCGGGGGGTCGAAGGTGAAGGTCCTTCACCTGCCCGTGTGTATGCTCGCCGGAGCAAGAGGGGCGCACGGAACCTGGTGTGTATGTCCGGTCATCGGTCACAGTCCAGATACAATTGTGGAGCGTGCGTGTGCCTCTGCCACACTGCCAAGAGCTCCCGAGCTCTGTCCCCGTCTAAGAGCGCACGTGTGAGAGTGAGACCCGCTTCTCAGTCAAGCTCCATCATATGCGATCGAGAGCCTTCATCATCCGAGAGTTAGAGAATGAGCGTGTGAGAAGCGCGGCTCTGTCTACCCTCGAAACATGCGCACGGAGGCATGCACACACGCGCTTCCTCTCGCTGCTGCCACCGCTGTCCGATGTTTTCGCTGCAGTAGTGGATCTGTCCCAGTACACAGTGAGAAATCTCCCACACTGTTGTTCTCGTTTCCCACTTTGCGCGCCAAGAAGCTCCACAGCGCGTGTTCTTCTATGTGGAGGAGTTTCCAGAGAGGGGATGGAGGTGGGGAGGAAAAAAACAGCGTAACATGCACTGTGTGTCACAAGGGATGCGCTAGGAGAGAGGGAGAGTGAGGGCAGAACGGCGGAGAGATGCAATGTGGTGACAGCGCTAATCCTGGAGCTCTGATCATAACAGACATTGAGGCAGCGGAAGCCAGAGAGGCTCTTTAAAGACTAATAACACTCTCTGCTTCAACTCTGAGAGAGAGAGAGAGAGAGAGAGAGAGAGAGAGAGAGAGAGAGAAAGCAAGAGAGGGAAAGGGAGAGCAAGAGAGAGACTCGTGGAGATAAGAGTAGGGGGGAGAAGGAGGGATGTTGGACACTGCGATAGTCAGCAGGTTTGCAAAAACACGCTGGTTCTCAGCTTGGGGAAAGTTAGTAGCATTAAATGTCCTCAGGGGGCTCATGTAAATGAACATTGCCTGAAACTCTCGAACACACACACACACACACACTTGCAAAACGCTTACGCTAAAGACTGTTATTTTTGCCAAGCTGCTGTCAGAGTGTGAATGCTTGCTGGGCTTGGGGTTTTAGACTGTACGAAACATGCAAGAGATTTATCATCATTTGGATTCATAGAGAGCACGTAAATAAGGTCTGCAGCGGCAGCAGTGCCATTAGTGATGACTTGGCTGACAGTTACAGCAAACAATGACATATGAAAATATGTCCTGTTATAAGTCTCGATATATGATGAGCGCTAGATGACCTTCCCCTTTCAACCACTGCAGTACATCTATAAATCATTTGATTGGCTGCATTTAATGTCAATCAAATGGCTTGAATTACATTCCAATGACAATGCTAGGCTCTTTGCAATATGAATGGAAAAATACATATGCTGATGGTACCCTTTCATCACAGTCAAATCTTACATAAAGAATAAATATGGCACTCAATCTTACTGCTTAGCTCACACTTTCTTCATCCTGAAGAACATTTCTCATCGTGCCTATTCAAGTATGAAGCAACTTGATGGCTAAATGATTCCCTGAGAGGCAAAATACGTTTCTTTTAAATGTCAGTGATATGCATTACCCATCCTAGTGCTTGAGGGACACAAATGTAAGGTTTTACAAAGAGACATGAACATTTATTACAATTACAAATACACACACTAGGGTAGTACTTTATTTTACAGTCCTGTTTCACATGTACATACTGTAACTATTGTAGTAACTAGTACTAACCCTGAACCTACCCCCAAACCTAACTTTAACCCATGTAGTGTCCTTACATTACTTAGTATTTTTGTGGGCAACCCACACTAGGTTTGGAAATCAACCTGGGGGGGGGGATGATTTGGGGGGTGGGGGTGGAATGTCTGCATATTTTTGTTGATGTAGATATGGTAGAACTGATTAAAAACTGACAGTGTTTTCTACACTTCTATTCAGCAGAGCCGCTGTGTCACTTCTGAATATACAGTGTCACGGCAAAAGGAATTGTTTTAGCTGAGTTGTGAGCATCTCAATTAAATGTGATGAGAGAGAGAAAGCCTGAGCACCATACAATAATATAAGGACAATAAACAAACAACATGGCATGTGTTGTTCTTGCTGGTTCCAGGCAACAACAAACAAACATCACAATGTGCAGTCCAATTCATGAACAAATTACTGACCTGGTTCTTTTGTTTTTAATGAGTTAAAATGACAAATCGGTCTCAGTTATCACGAATGCACCAAAATTCAAAATTTCACTTAGCACTAAAGATATTAGAATATTGCAATCATAATTCAAACATGACTGCATATTCACTTTTTATTTGTTTTTGCCAATAGTGCACACACAATATGACAGATTTCAAACACTACATTGTATATTTGCATTTGCATTTTTAATCTGGGACCCAGGATACCACTCTTGGACATTGGGTGATTACTAACACACATGTTCTTACCAATCTCATGGATTCTACAGACAGTAGGCACATTTCCATTTCTAAAAGTCGACAAAAAACTATTACTTAATTTTTTCCTGAAGTCATTTCAAAAATCATGGCAACGGACGTTGGTAGGTTTATGTATATCCCAGCCACCGTACTGGCCATCAATATTAATCGAAGGAGACATATGTGTGTTATCCAATCATTAATGGCAAGGAAAGACCCTTATACTTAAGAGCAGCACATATGAGGTGTTTCTGGGTGTTTCTCCCTCATCTCTGCTTCGAGGTCTTGATTGTGGAATTTCTTTGAGATTTAGAATCCAGTATTCCTGTAATTCTTTTGTCTTTTATGAACTGAATAAATAACTTTTATAACGAGTGTAACTTTTTTGCGATAAATGGGAGTTTTTGCGAAATTATCGTATTTTGCGTATTTTCAATTAGCAATTTCAATTTGCGCAATTTATAGGGTAATGGAAACGAGGCTAGAGTGAGAGACTAACCAACATGTCATGTAATATATTGAAGAAACGTGTTTGTATTATATAAAATCAGTCTGAGAGTGAGTGTGTTCTTCACATCACAATATCGGCATCATCATGTGTCAAAATAAGATTTCAGTCAAGATCTCGGTTTGAAACAGAGTTTGTTTAAAGCCAAAATTATACTGCAAGAAAACAAGCTGTAGACAACCAGAAAAGGTACTTGTCATTTTCTGCCAGGACATTATTTGTTAAGTTTGCATACATTTCCTTTAACCGTAAAACACGACATAATTCAAAGCACAGTTCAAAATAAGAGTAAAACCCCTGTGAACAATTCCTTCATATTAACAGAGTACATGATAGACACTTGTTTCCCGTATACAGTTGTCATTTAAACTATATTTTAAAACAATTTTATTAAAAGTAAAAATAAAAAAAAGTGGTCACACCAATTCAAGTGAATCAAGTGTGAGTATGAGTAACAATATGAGTAACGATGTATTTACTATTGCTTTGTCTGTTAAAGATCGTTTGATGTACTAAATATGTATACTGTATACTGTGAACATTTGTGATTTGCTGTTCTATACTTGCTTCGACATTTATGGAGTTAATGCGGGGGTCCCCAGACATGGAAGAAAGCACGTAAAGAACGCTGCTTTTGTTATTTTTTGATTGAAGCCATTCTCTGTAATCCTGAATAAAAGCTTCAGTGAGTGAAATCTTCCGTTTTGTCATTAGAAAGACATTACAACACATTTCATATTATTTAAAAAAACGACACGGCAACTGATAATGAATACGTTTTTCATTTTATCAAAAAAAAGTAACGACGAAAAGCCCACGGAAACGACAAACGATGCTACATTCATTCATAATTCCGTTTACACAAAACACCATAAGTTATAATTTGTCTAAGTAAAGTGTGGAAGCTCCAAGTACTTAAACTTCATTAGCCACAACCAAGACTTATAAAGCATAAGTAATACTTGTAAATTAGAACAATGGAAGTTTTCAAAACAATTCCACATCGAAAATTATTTTAATATGCAAAACTGTTACCCATAGCAGTAGACGTCCAAGTGTTGAAAGCAGCACGTCTATCAAAACGGAGTATTCAAAAGAGAGGGTGAAAAATAGGAATAAAATAGCGTATTCTAAATTAGGATGTTTTTTTATGTAAACATAAAAATACAATTTATTATTGATAGTATTGATTTTAGTGCTCATTTTTCGTATACAATAGTATATTTGGATGGTTCCTCAAAAGTACTAAAAGATTAATTACCTGAATCATTAAGGAACAATAATCATTAAGAGGATTCGTAACCGGAACCATTACATTTCTAATTCTTATCTCTAATACACACTATGAACGTAGTCATTTATCCATTATTTTTAATTGGACATGGCTAATTGATACACTGAAATTACACAGAATCTTAAACAGTAGATGAACCTTCAAATGGTCGACCGTCTCCAAATGTTCGAACACACAAACACAATCACACCTCAATTCACACAAAAGCATTCGTTTCCCTTTTGGATCGTCAACTCTTGAAAAATCAGAAGAAACACGGTGGCCTAATTACAACCTCGCTGACTGAGAAAGAGCATCTGTTCCTAATTCAAACATGCTGTAAAACCCGAAATGAATACAGATAAATCTGATCCTGCAGAGAGACACGAAAACCACCTTAATCAAGACAAACTGCGGCAGTAGGCAAACTTTTGTGGCAACGGTAAAACTCGGCATGAGTTCAGCAGCCTCCACTGCAATGCCTGAGCCTGAACCAAAACGCTTTCATTTCATATGGTCCGCTGTGAACCAGTCATCAATAAATAAACTCAAAACTCTGGTATAAGGTTTGGTGCATGTGTGGAATGTGTTTTTGTGGTACTACTGCAAAGCTGAAGGCCACTGAACAGCTGTTCAGACTCTTTAATAGAGTTTCATAGCACCTGTAATTGGTTCATAGCAACATGCTAAGCAATTGAAATATTACATTTGTTCACATCATCATACTTTATTTTCTCACCATAGGACTTCCTGAGCCTATGAGTGATTTTGTTGTTTTTGTCAATTGAATCTCACGCTATTGTTTTCACAAAAAGCATAACGTTTGGAGACAAAGCTAATGCTATAAAAAGCCAAGGCCTTGTGATGTAAGGACAAAGTCAATGCCACAGCCAACGAAGAAACAATCTTTCTCAGCACGCTCTGTAATTTAAAGAACTGCGATTGTCTGATAAATGAAGGCTGATTTGCATAAGCTGCTAATTATTGCCTTACCAAAGCCCAAGATGGAAAATTTGAATCTTAGGATGGGAAAACAGAAATGTCATCAATAAAAACGATTGCCTTTCTTTGGCGCTACAACATTTAAGAGCTCCTATGATGATGATATAATGGGCATAAGCTCTGGTGTAACATTAAATCAAAGAACGGTGTAAATCTTGAAAGGCAGCACACCAGTTAGCGCTCGCGTCATCTATGTAAAGCCTCCCCGGGAGCCTATTTGCCTAAACTGTTAGTAGATGGGTGTGTTACGCAAATACATTTTACCTCTTTATTTCTGCAATCGAGAGCAAAAGAGAAGGAGATGAGCCAAGTGGAGGATGATAGATTGAGAAGTGTTAGAACGTCAAGGGAAACACAGAGAGAGGTGCCATTGGATCCATGCGGTGAGCCTGACGGCTTATCACCCCCAGACAAAAACCCCCCGAATAAACACGGTCCGAAACAGGAGTGGGGTGCAGCGCCCTGATAAGCAGAGGAAGTTCGGTAAGGCAAAACACGAAAGGAGGGACTGAGAGAAGGAAAGATATAGAGAGAAATGGAGTGAATAAGCCTTGGGAAGAGAGTGCCAACAGCGCCAGCAGTGCCAGGAATGCCTCACCAGCGCCGCACAGCTAACCCTCTTAAAAAATTTAAAACATAGACATTCAGCAGAAGCGGCCAATATCGGTTATCAAAAGAGCATGTGTGTAGAAGTGGCGTTCGTTATAGCAAAATACTGAAACATGAAAGCACTGAGGCCCAGATCTTCATGGCTCACCATTAAATGCGTTTCAGGCACAGGAAGTTGCATGAAAAATCACAATACATCCTCCCGATGACAATTTGGCTCTTGTGTAACTAGTTTCTCAGCTTGGGCAACTGCTCTGCAAGATACTGGATAATCTATTTTCTTGTCTCAATAATCCAAACAACCACCCTTTGCCCCTACTTTCTCACATGACTATAACAGCGTGGTTTGCAAATGTGTACCGGACCCAATTTGTGTGTTTGTCTTTGTATGCACGACTGTTATGCAGCACGGAAATAATACTAATACTAATAATTATCTAGCATTGCTACCATCTGGCTCACGATTAACATTACAATTAGAATTCGCCGCAATCAGAGCGATGCAACTTCCAACACAGGAAATAACTGCTGTGACAACGGCTATTATTAGCCTTGAGTACCCCGGCTTATGAATTTTACATCTACAAATGAACTATCCGCTTACGTCACTATAAAACTGGCAAGCTGAGCATTGAAAAACAAAGTGCTTGGATTTCCAAAGCAGCCGAGGGCTTATTGAAAAGGCGCATATGGACAAACTGAAATTCAAACTATGACTCGTCCCCTGATGGGAACAATACCGCTCATGCCTAAATGATTTGTTCAGTCTTAATGGGTTTTGTGAATCAATATACACAATGGCTTTTATATACTGTCATCATAAGAGATTTGGTCCACATTGCTTTTTGTTATGAGGTAGGGCAATTATATGATTACATCCTATGGAATAAAAATTCATGTCAGATATACCTTTTAAAAGTGACTGATCTAACTGGAGAATTACAATTAAGGATGTCAATCAATGAAAAAAAAAGATCAAAATAATATATGACATGCAAATTAATCAACCAAATTAAATCTGTTGAGAAGATAAATGAAGATTTTAAAAGTTACATTAATGTGGAAGCCCAAATAACTGAAAAGCATTACAATACGCACTTTTAGAAGTCAATATATTGTGTTCAAATCATTAAAGAGAAACCTGTCACTGGTTTAATGACTGATTTCATTTCAAAACATGAAGGTGAAGATTTTAAGGATTTTGTAATGGTAGGCTAGAATTTTGTACAGATTAAAGAGGATTGATTAATTGCATAATTTTTTTTATAATATAAATCATGTAAATTCAATGCATTAAACTGACAGCCCTAATTACAATCCATCCATTCGCAATCCATCCGACAGAGTAACACGGGCAAAATTTTGAGCGAGACACAGCAAGCAGAGATATTCCGCACCTGACACCCCTAATGCCATAAATAAAAAACATATTTGTCAACAGAGCTTCCTGTGCAACCTGGTATCATTACAAAAACGATATCCTCTATGCATGTTGTCTTACAGGACACACATATACACACAAACACATATACACACAAACACACACAGGCTGGAAGAGAATTTTACTTAAAAAGCTAGCACTGCATGGCTTCACGAGCCAGTCTACATAAATAAGACATCAAATCCACTGTAAAATATGGATTCTCTCTAGATCCATGTATGTCATAGCTGCAAGAGGAATCGAGATAGCACCACCATATATATATGTACATTGGACACATCATATATCCCCTGAAACACAAAAAACAATACCATGCAATAAGAGCATGTTTGGTCATCAAAATTCATTCTGTTTGGAACCTGAAAAGCGTCTTTGGACACTGAAGTCATACCTTAATACCTAAGTAACTTAACAAATAATAACAAATAACAAAATATCAAAGAAAAAACACATTTTTAAAGCAAAGTCGGTTAGGTTTCAACAGCATGAAGACAAAGGGTATTTGAACACTTAATGGTTCTCAAACATTGTGGAGTGATTATCTAAAATGTCCAAATATGTTTCAGAGTCACTCCACATAAATGGCATAATATCCAACTTGATCTAGCTGTGGAAATAAACAGGGACACAAGGACACAATATAAAAGTGCAAAATGATTGTGTTGATTGACTGGCCTGCAAGACAAAGAGAAAGAGAATGTGCGTGTCATTTTTTGGACCCACAGTGGTTGAATGATGTTTGTTTCCTCTACCTCAGAGATCATGCTCCTTTTTTAGATTTATATCCACAAAATGAACAAATGAGAGATTCCAACTCAGTTGCTGAGTGGTTAGTCCTTTTAGGAAGGAGGATTGGCTGTGTGAACTACAAAATATCCAAACTTCCTAGTTTATGTAGCACTTCAACCACCTGACTGGTCACATGACCCAACCTGGTAAAACTACACAATAATTGATTTATTTATTGTTTGTTTGATTGTATGATCTCATTTAAAGCATTTTAGTTTATACATATTTTGCTACAATTTTATGATATAATTCTACATATTACCTTTCACAAAATGTGTGTATGTATAATATGTCTTTATGTAGAATATAAAATATATTTGTTTTTGTTCATGTTATCAAGCTAGTGATTTCTCATATTAACAAAAGCAATTGTAAAGTCTGACCCATATTTAAAATGTATATTCACTATTGAATATGTACTTTGGGGATCGTTATAAAATATTCCATGTTTCTGGGTTTTTAATGTAGATGAGAACCTAAAAATATTAAATGTAACATTTATACAACACAGTGGCTGTGAATGATTTCCCTCTCACTGTGGGATCAATGACTTGCAACAATATTTTAAAATAGTTAAAATGCTGTGAAATTTGAGGACACAGCTCTGGCAAGAAATGTGATTTTCATTTTTTTTTCCATCTGCCACATAATCCGCCAACCACATCAAACCTCACGTTCCTTGATCATCTTCCAAACATCTTCCTTTTAAACAGATTCCCAAAAGCCACTTGGATTTAGCGCATCACCCCCTTCCTGCTCTACTTGGATCCATATGTGTGATTATGAACAAAAAAACAAGTGATTCAATTAAATGCTGCGGTACTTGTTAAAGGCGCAGTTACACCACAGCGATAAATCCCGGTGCCGTCAGAAGTTTGGGCAGCACAGAAGAGCCGGGCGCTGGGAGTGGCAGGCGGGCCATTGGCGGCGTTCGAGAGGCAATAAGAATCAGAATGAGTTAGTGATAGCTGTCGTAAAAAATGGCAGGAACGTCTATTTACAACCGGCAGTAAAACTGCCGTTGGTGCGATTTATGTCTACACTTGGCCTGCAGCAACCAGCCCCTTTTTTTTGCCAAGGGCACACCAATACCCTCCACACTGCATAAGAATACTGCAGATGGACGTTACGTCTGACGGCAAATTTGGGTAATGCAGAGATGAGCATGGAAAATTAGTAAGAAAGGTGGGTTCTTACCACATTTGAAGCACGTACATATGGGCGATTGTGTATGTGCATTAATGCCCGTGTATGTGTGTGTGCCGCCCATCTCCACCACCTTCACACCCTTCAAACACTCCCTCCTGTCAGGATCGCACCACCCACAGTGAAGAGTTATTAACACCTTGGTCACACCTTCAGGTAATGGCAGCAAATATGCTTTGAGTTATAAGGTACATATTTCAGCCTCTCTGGCCCCTGCGTCTCTTCCCTCTCTCTGAGTTATGCTATTGATTTAAGAGCTCAGATCCTGAGTAAGGGCCAAGATGAAGCTGGTGTGGCCTGGAAACGAGAGAAAAGGAGACTCGTGGCAAAGTTTGTGTCTTCTGGAGATATGGAAAGCAAAATGAACAAGCCCCGAACCTTTAAGAGATAATTCACCCAATTATGAAAATTAGCCCATGATTTACTCACCCTCAAGTCATCCTAGGTGTATATTACTTTCTTCTTTCAGATGAATACAATCGGTGTTATATTAAAAAAATTATGCCCTGGCTCTTCCTAGCTTTATAATGGCAGTGAATTGCTGTTTATGTTTTGAAGTCCATAAAAGTGCATCTATCCATCATAAACGTGCTCTACACTGCTCCGGTGGGGTAATAAAGGCCTTCTGAAACAAATGATGAGTTTGTGAAAGAAACATATTTAATTTTTAACATGTTTTTATATGTTGCAACATATTTAACATGTTGCAAAGCTAAATTCTAGCTTAAAAGTCATATACACCTAGGATGACTTGAGGGTGAGTAAATCATGGGCTAATTTTCATTTTTGGGTGAACTGTCCCTTTAAGTGAAAAACTGCAGTAAGTAGCTCATCCAGCACCGTTTATGGTATGAATGAATGAAACCTCAAACCAGTTTGGTTTTGTCGGCTTTCAGTTCATGTCTATTAGCTCTGAGGTCTCGATTTTTTGTTCACTTAAATGTACAAACTTTCTATTCTAAGGAAATTCAATTTATCTTGCTCTCACAGTTATTTTGTCTAATAAAAATGCACATTTGTAAATGTCCAATCCCACCCCTATTTCGATATGAATTTGAACAGGAAAACACATTTCTTGGGGTCTTAAAAAGACAGATGAGTGAGAGACACACCAGGATACAGAGAGAGAAAAAACAAGAGATTCTCAGATTTCAGTACTTTGATTGTGATGTGATCATAGTCTCTGAGGAGAATTAGGTCATCCGTTAATTTAACTGTTAACTACTTAAAGTCCAAAATGAAAGTAAGGACATTAGCATGTATATAAACGCATATAGAGGCCCAATTGTAAATACATGAATCCATCCCTCATTGACTGGATATATGATGCATGTATATGACAGATATATTTTCCATCTGGATCTTGCTGTCTGTTCATGAAATGGCATGCCTGAACCACACAATCTGACAGCAATCAGAAACACCTTAAATGTAACACACTGGACCGGAACAGCCTCCCCTGCATATTGAATTTTATCTGCAAAGCTCCCTGTGGAAAATATCGCCATGCCACACGCCGTGTTCACACAAATGACATTTAGTCGTGTTTTTCTTCTCCGTTAAATTGCAGCTTATCCAAACGGTACACATTCAGCAAATCAAACCTCTGCCATTTGTGTAACCTTAGGCCCTTTTGACCTCTTTTTGTGAAGGGTCAAGTGTCCACTGAACCCTGCAGCCGCCTCGTTGTTTTTAAAGGTCAGTACCTTGTTTTGACCAAAATCATTTTTTTGTCCATGCATATATTACCATAGAGTAAAACTATTAAAGATTTAACTGTAAATTGGCACTTATACCTGAATATAAATCTTGTAATAGTTGTGTCACCTACTTCATATTCTTAAAAAGAAGTTCTCTTTGTCATTTCTAATTCTCTTCTACTTTGGGTCTTTTCATTTTCCAGTCTTCAACTACTATTTTTTTTTTTTTACTCCTATTTTGTACAATAATTTTGCTTTTAATTTTTTTGATTGCTGTCAGATCAGTGGCTTGTGTCTTTTTTTTTGTTAAATCTGTTCACAACGTTGCTTTCGAAGCGTTTCCTGGAATAATGAAATAAATAAATGAAACAGTCAGTCGAGGCTGAATGAAGAGCCATGGATTTGTCAGAGGCACTCAAAGGGAATCAGACAGGTGATGATAAAAAATGCAAACACAGATCTAAGCTTTCGCTATATTTTGTGGCACTGTTATCTGGCATTTGTATTACTGAAAATCATCGTTTACATCTGTGAAAATCTGGAATGCGGCAGCGGACAGACACATCGCCGTTATCACAGCTGAACCCACCGAGACCCAGAAGGTATGAATCAATGCTGTTAATGAGATACAGAGAGAAAGTCAGGTAAAGTACAAGATAAGAGAGTTTACTATGGAAGCTAGTTTCCGCCACAGAATAAAACATTTTAAAAGATAATTGCGACTTTTTACGTCAAAATCATAAAGTCAGAATTGCTTAAAGGTCCAGTGTGTAATATTTCTGTGGATCTATTGACAGAAATGCAATATAAGATCCATAACTATGTGTTTAGTGGTGTATAAAGACCTTACTTAATGAACCGTTAAGCTTGTATTACCTTAGAATGAGTCATTTATATCTACATAGGCGTGGGAATCCCCTTCTATGAAGGTTGCCATATTGTGACGTCATGTTTGTACCGTAGCCGACAGCGAACACACAGCGCTACAGAGCGCGTTTCGTCACTACCTGGAAAGAGAAGCCGCAGAAAGCTAGAAGCCAGATAGACACCTTGAGTAGTGACTTTCCCTTGTCAGTGGTGTAAAATATGTAGTTGGATTGTTTCATGTAACTTAGTTATTCTCCATCGCTGTGTTATGGGTTTGCTATGTGGGGAGAAATGTGCTGGTTACGTTTGTGAGACAATCAGCTGATTACTATTATTATATTATATATTAAGACCCTCACCTGACTATGGCTTTGTAAACTTTATCCATGATGTGGTTTATAATGGCCTGTGGTACAGAAACAGTGAAAATGTTACACACTCTCGGCTTACTCTGGCTATTCTCTGCTGTCTCAGTCGACGATATATTTGTCCCGTTTTAGCCACCGTAGATTCTTCGAAAGGGAGGGCTGAGCAGTGGGCGGTGCCATTAGTGCAACTCGCAACCGAACCGCTATGTGTCGCTAAAAATCACACACTGCACCTTTAATATAAAGTCACAATTGCATGTTATAAACTCAGTATTGAAAGATATAAACTGATAATTTCGTGTTATAAAGTCAAAATTGCACAGAATTGACTTTTTTTCACGCAATTGTGAGTTTATATCTAACAATTCTAACATATTTTCTCAGAATTAAGAAAAACTAAGAAAAAAACTAAGAAAAAAAGACTGACTTCCATCAGAATTGCATGTTTATATCTTACAAATCTGACTTTATAACACGCAATTGTGACTTTACAGTCTATCATGCAATTCTGACTTTGTATCTTCCAATTGCTAGTTATAAAGTCAGAATTGTGAGATATAAACATGCAATTCTGAGAGAAAAAAAAGTAAAAAAAACACTCGATAACATATTTGCGACTTTATATCACGCAATTGTGAGAAAAGTCAGAATTGCGAGATATGAACTTGCGAGATATAAACACAAAATATATATATTTTTATAATTATTATTCTGTGGCGGAAATATGCTTCCATAGTCTACGGCCCTCCATGTTTGAAATCAATCACAACTTTATCCATAAACGAAAGGCATTATGAAGTAAGGGTGAAGACTTGATAATCACTGGAAACCACATTAAACCTGAAAGAATGGGCCGCTCCTCCTCATTTGGCTTGAAGGAGTTCACCTGTGCACAGTGCACTAATTAATGCCTGTGTCTGTGCTGAAGGTCGTCTGGTCCTCAGACAAACACACTCCACGCTCCGTCTCACTGACTCAATTAACAGACCTGTCTAATGACTTCCTGCGCTCCCTCCTCAACACTCCCCGTCTGCACCTCTCATGCGTTTTCTTTCTCTTTCCCAGTTTCTACCCTTCTCTCTCTCCTTTTGCAACCGGAGTGAAAACTCCATTACAACACACGGCGGTCTGCTAAATGACAGACCTCGCTCGTTTCTAAACGAGCATGTAGAAAGCATATTTGTGGAGCATATTGCTAATGAAGTCTCGCAGCCGCTGGTTGCTGCAACGAGCCACATGGTTCCAGGGTAATAAAAACAGCATTTTAAGACACTGTAAGCAAGCTTAATGCCACATTAAATTAAAAAATGAAGATATGAATTGAAGTGAACATGTTGTTTTCCCATTTAGCCCCTTCATGCTTTGTTCAAATAGATAAACACAAAGACAGTAAGAAGAAGTCCTCATGATGACTTCTGATGTCAACTGATTAAGAGACTTGAGAACATCAAGGATAAGAGACCTCAGTAAACCTTTTGGGTAAATAGCTCTAGCTCTAAATAACTCAAGGTTGCATCTGAAATTGCATAAATCCCAACTATATAATAGGTAAAAAAAAAAACATTATGTGAAAAAAGAAGTGTCTGAATTTACAGCAACTCAAAGTCATAAAACCGTGGATAAAAAGTACCCGCATTATACTTCTGATGAGATACTGAAGTTGACATCCCATGAGCCCACAGAAAATGGCAGTGAAATGACGCAACTGACGCTGGTAGTCACATGATAATGACAACATGGCAGATGTGACTGAGATGTGACTGAGTGTTTGCTGATACCGAGTATTTCCTAGTGCTTGGTTTATAGGCAATACAAACTGAATAAAGACATTGGTAAATGTTAACATATTTTACAGTGGTAGACACTTGACACTGTTTATACTCTGTGTGGTAACAGTTATGAATACGGGAATACTGATATAAACTTGTATTTATATGTACAAAAAGCAGAATAATTGCACCAAAAAAAAGTGGATTGAAGCCGGTTAGAAAGCATGAAGCTTGTCCGAATGTCAATCTGTCAGTCAAGTCCGAAGCAAGACGCAACTGTTGTGTATTCTGTTTTGATTGTAGTTTTCATTGTGTTCTGTTTGCCCTGGTTTTCCAGTGTTTGATTGATCCCATTCACCTGCTGCATGTTAAATAACTCATTAGCTCTTTTGTTTGCTCTGTGTATTAAAACCCCTTAGTTTGTGTTCGTTTTGTGTTTGTTTGGTTAACGTGGTTGTGTTTTTTCGCTGTTCTCCCTTGGATATATTATTAAAGACTGTTTTTTTTTCTTTAGAAATTCCCTCATCATATGCTCATTACAACCAGAATGTGACAACAACCCACAGCAACACATTATGGCAAGGATGTCACAGTCTGATGACAGACAAAAATAATCAGTAAATAAATGGCTTTCCAGTTTTTGTTATTAACGTGCACATCAAATATGATAAAAACTGGAGCTCAAACGTGTGTGATGCACACTTGGGAAATCCCTATACTACACACATTCATAGAACATACTTTTTTAGCGTTTGTGAAGTAACTACTTATTTAAAATAAGTACCTATAAGAGAGTGTACATTTTTGGATGCAGCCGTTGTTGTTCAAATATAAAGCTGCACTTCAGACCTTTGGACTCTCTATCGCCATCTATTGTATAGCTGAAAAGTTGCATTTGAAAGTTAAGACTTGTCTTTTAGTGTGTTGAAAGCGTGGTGAAAATAATTAAACTTTAGCTCATATTTAGGCGTTAAAAAGGCAACAAAAATTTTAGGTCAAATTATTAGGCATCACATAATAATAATAAGTAGGTAGGCCTATACGTTGCTGCCTTATAAGATTATAAAATAAAAAATGATGTGTGAGAAAAATATTAGGCACGATATTATAATTACATGTTATTAACAAAAGTAAATAATTGGCTTTTACATTGTCATTGTACTAAAACAAACGTATATCCTAGATGTATAAACCGAAGAAAAAATAAACATTTTCAATTCAAAAGTAATCATGATCAATGATTCAATGATTTGATTTCTGACAGTAAATAGAGCTATATCAAATTCAGTGAATGTGTTGAAAACATATAGAAATAATTATTTCATTAACTATTTAAACACTTCGTGTGTGTCTCATCATATTCGTAAATAGAGAAAAGTTGCCCAGCTCCTTTGACACAGCCATTGACTTTGTCCACAATACCAGACAGCTTCATGCACTGGTGCAATTCTTAGTCCAAAGAGCAGAAGGGTTTTTACTAACCCAGTAATGCCAACCACAGCCAGTGTGCCCATGCAGTCTAGACCAGAAGACCATCTTTAAGTTCATCTGTCTCTATAAGAGAGTCTCTGCAGATGAGTGCCAGTTTGGCAATCAGTCGAGGCTCCCACTCCTTATAGAACTATCAACTTCCTCGATTACACGAGGCCTCAGACTCACTCAGGTACAGCGTGGGCTTGTGAGAGATCTCCCTGGCAGCGTCTGGCATCCAGACAGGCTCTATCAACCCTGGCACTCGGGCCTGACACCTCAATAACCCTCTTGATCACAGCAAATCGAATAAGCATAATAAGGTAGTCAATAGGTAATTTATGGTCCCATAACTGGCTGGAAATATGGCTTCTCAGGGATAAGCAGCAGAGAGGCGGCACTCAGACTGGAGTCAGATGCTTCTTAATGAAATATTTCTCCTCTTTCTCTCTGCCTCGCTCCCAGAAAATAGGATCGCTTTTCATGTTAGGCAGTGAAATGCCTCTGGATGCTTCTGCTGGCGTGTCTCAGTACGTCATTTTTTTCCTTTTTTTAAACTTCAGCTCTAACATTCGGAAGTATAAAGAGGCTTGGCCTACTGTATATTAATACAAAAAAAAATTGCATGCTGATTCTCTTGTTTGTTTGTTTGTTTTCTTGCCAAGACAGGTCAAGAAAAGTGTTTAAACGTCTTCACAGAAAATGGACAGGGGTAAGCAATCGGCAGAACTAGGATGCATTTAGTTTGGATAAACAAAATACGATTTAAGGGACAAGCATGTTGCGAGAGCATAATGGCCACATTGGCGTGGTTGAATAACAATTAAGAAAACACATAGGCGGCTACATATAAGCTACCAAAATATATACTTTATATCATAACAGTCAGCTAAATGGCATATTTGAGATTAGTGTATGACAATTTATATGAATTATAATTAAGCAATGTCCCGAGCAAGTGATAAGTGATTTTTTGATGATATTCAGACCAACAGCACGAGTGCGAGAGTGAGTATCTATTAGACACAATATTGCATTGTCTGTTGTGCTCTGCCAATAAAAATGTTTCCAAGCAAAGCCAATAGAGAACTAACTGATGCATCTTCAAGTCCGAGCCAAACACATGTTAATGGTGTTTCACTCCTGTTTGAATAAATCATTCAACGACTCACTAGCTGCGTCTTATTTTGAAGGCTGTGACCTCTAGAGGGCGCATGTATCGGCCGCATACGTCATTAAGGCTGCTTCATTTCAGTATACTGACCTCTACATTCAAAAGTCATAAAGAAATTACAACAATTTACGCTTTACAAGGAATAACGGTCAATTTTATAACTGTTATCTGTCTGACATACTGTATGTGGCCAACAAACAGCCTTCGAAATGAGACACAGCTAGCGAGTCGTTGAATGATTCATCCAAACGATTCGTTCAAATAACTGATTCATTTAGGAATGAAACACCGTTAACGTGTTTTGCTCGGACTTGAAGGTGCAACAGTTAGTTCTCTTTTGGCTTTGTTTGGAAACATTTTCATTGGTAGAGCACAAACAGACAATGCAATATTGTGTCTAAAAGATACTCAGTAGTGCTTAAAAGCAATATCATCTTCGCAATCGTGCTGTTAGTCTGACTATCATCCAACAATCATCACTCTTATCACTTGCTTGAATGAACTGGTGTTTTTAAGCGAATTGATTGACTGAATGATTTACTGCCTCACTCATTTGCATGTTTCTTTTCTGAATAAATGTGGGAAACGGGGGGGAACTTTTTCAGCGTCATGCAAGACTCCTGTTCGGGCGGATTCCTATTGAAATTGCATCGGAGTTCGCCACTGAGAAATTTCACAGAGCAATGATAAATATGACTGCATAGACTCACTCATAAAGAGTCACTTGTTTTGTCCTGAATCGGCAGCTGAATTCGGAACCGCATACTAGCATACTGCTCGTACTATTTCTGCCATAGAAATATATGGTAAAAGTAATTCGAGTAGTATATTAGTATGCAGTTTCCGAATTCAGCAAGTATTTTTGAATGAATTGGTTGACTGAATGAACTCACTTATTAGATGATCACCTGTCAACACCTACTGAAATATATATATACTATATACTATATATATATATATATATATATATATATATATATATATATACACTGAAAATCCTCATCAATTTGAAAATATAAATTGATACTATCCTCAATTCAAACACAGTAGATTACAGTACAAGTTAGAGTCTAGTATACTTTTTCAAAAGTGCAAATATGACAATACCTCTCAAACTAATTCAAAACCCATCTGTTTTTACAACTGCAGCGCTAGCATTTAGTTCCAAGAAGTAACAGGAATATGATTTCAGCAAAAGTGATATGGATTTTATATTATAAAAGAGGCACCCCAGCTTGGGAACACTTGTTGGGAACACTTGCTACAGGCAGGGAGTAGTGCATTGAATTTATGTGCCACATAAATCCATCAGGGAAAAAAGCTGGACTCCAAGTCAATGGTACAAGACCAGAGAACACCTTTTGAAATTTCCGCTGGATAACAACTTTCCCAAAGCTCTTGGTGCAGGCTAACAGGGGTGAAAGGCTTCCGTTACAAGGGCAGCGAGAAATGCTAGAGGAACCGCTTTTGACATCCGCTTGATTTAAGGGTTGTGGAGTTTTTCTGAATTAATACACTCCTCTGCCCCTGAAAATAGGGAATCTCCCCAGTTAATAAATATGGCAAAAGCTCAAATAAATTCATGGCAGAGTTCAATTTATTTCAGACCTAACCGAGGTGTGATGACAGCTCAGGGGTTTTGGGGGTGATCAGAAAGCCTGTATTTACGGGTAAGGTGAAGAACCACAGTAAAGCATGCCACGGACAGTATTTGTCACTGGGACTCCTGCGTTTGGCTGAAAATGAATCTGTTGGAGATAACAAATGGCCTGTCATACACCACCAGCAGCCAGGGTGAGGCGCTTGCTTGCTTGTGTGTCTATGTATGATGTATGTTCATTTTCTGATGAATCCTGCAGCATTGCTCATTCCTGTTAACATCGTACTGTGGTCAATAATCAACTCCCGCCAGGCCGTTTTCCTCCCTGCTTTCGCAGTGCATTAAGACCCCAGCTTCAGAGAAAAGGAAAGTTCACATGTTTGATAAAATACACATCTAAACCAGTGGACCGGTAGCATATTGCATCGCATCGATCGCCTGTGATTGATTCTCTGAAGGGAATCTGACATGGATCAATTTTGCATTAAAAATGTATGTTCTGGAGTCGTTGCGAGCAGTCGTGATACAGAGATCCATTTATTAACAGAGATAATTGAACTATAGCAGTAAGTAACAAGGAAACGTATCTTATCGGCGAGGCACCGAGATGAGGTTCTCGAAGTCTGAAAAGAAGATAAGATGATAGCCAGCCTCGCAATACTTTTTCCTCAGAGGTCATGAGGTCAGGACTGTTTGGATAATGAGTTTGAACGGGTGCACATGGGTCAAACTCCACCGGAGTTAAAGGATCATTTTGATAAAATAGCTTCTAATGCCATTTGCATGTGCAAACCCGAACGCTAACAGAGATGGAGATCGATCAATACGATGCGAACTTCAAGGGAGGACAAATATATGAAATTGGATGTGTAATGTATGTGTTGAATGACATTTTAACACATACAGACACGTTTGATTAAAATGAATTGATTTATGAATTTCTATGTCAAAAGATGCATCACGTAAAATAATAATACAATAATCACTCTCTCAGAATGTGATTATCTACGTCAGGGGTTTTCAATCTTTTAAATGCCACGGACCCATAAATATGTGCATCCTTTTGCCATGCAGGGTACCCCATCCTAAAATTTAAAAGGTATATATATATATATAGCTTCTTATATACAGACCAAATGTATTATATATATATATATATATATATACAGTATATATATATATATATATATATATATATATATATATATATATATATATATATATATATATGTATATAAATGTATATTATAAATATGTATAATATATATACATATTGAATATTATAAATTAATTATAAATATTATAAATAAATGTTAAATATATAAAAATATTAATATTAAAACATTTATATGTCTAAAATATTATTTGTAAAATATGTATTTTCTATTAAGTTACATTATGTGTATTTCAATGTTAATCTTTTTTTTTTTTACACTTTTCTCTAAACTTTTCCACAGACCCCCAGGCACTCTTTTTTTACTAACCTCAGTTTGTAAACTGAACATTTTTTACATATTTATTTTAATTAAATTTTTTGTTTATTTATATAAATCCTTTTTACCGTATTTTGATCAATTTTAACAATTTTTTTACATTTTTTCTCTAAACGTTTTCTACGGATCCCTATACCACTTTTTTACGGACTCTATTTGAAAACCCCTGATCATATAGCATACAGCACTAAGAAAAACAATGCTATTCAATAGGATGCCTGCGCAAAACCATAACTAGCCCTGGAGAAGACAACCTGTTATTGCTGACGGAACAGTTCCTTCAACTGATGCCGATCATAAAATATGGTGAAGATTACAGCCTTTGACCTCCAGTCTAGCCCCATTGACCCCGCTGGATCCTCTGGCTGCTGACGGGCAGAAAGACACGGTCATAAGCTTTAAAAGTGCAGTGGGCTCGCTTCCCATGGGTTCACGCATTGATACAGACAGCGGGAAATTTACTGATAGCTATTGGGATCGTAAGGATGAAGAAGTGGTGAGAGGTGTCCATACTGACCCATTTGGGGAAGAACAGCAGTGGGTTGAGTGGCAGTAAGGGGTCTATTTGGAAGATTGACAGCCCAATCAGATCACCGTTAATCACGTACGAACACCTTGTTAATCAGAAAAAGTGTCAGGACTAACGACCGGACATCCATGGGCAGGAAAATGTACTTCCATTAACAATTTGGAGCATCTCCAAGCGAGTGAGTTTAAAAGTTGAACAGTCACGGTTCTGTCGAGGTGGCTCAGAAGTTTTCGTGGATTTTCCACTTGGTGCAGCAAGTTCGCAGGCCGTGTTTGAAGAACAAGAAGGATCTTTGCCTCAAAGACTGATTGAAATGTGCCCCAGTCCTGTTTCATGTGATTTGTGTGGTCATGAATAAAAGAATGAGTTGGTTTGCTTAAGCCCCCTTGAAGTTATCGGCGGTTTTACTAGTTTATGCCTCTAAATCAGCATGGACAAATCCAAATGCATTGGTAATACGGTAGAAGAGCAGATATCATTTCAGTCCTTTATTTAATGTCCTGTGTTCGCATTTGCAAATCAAATAGGTGCATATGCATGCACACACACACACATGCAAAACCCACACGGATGAATACATTAGCATCAGCATCCATACATTAAAGCCTTCACACATTACATATTATGCACATACACACAATCACATAGGCATTCCTCTTATTTTCCACCCGCTCAAACACAATCTTGACATTTGTCTGTTGTTGAACACATCAGCAAAGTGTCATTCCCACACAAGCTCCCTGACATGCCAATCAAAGCTTAAAAGGTCACTTTACCACAATGTACACAGGTGTTACTCACAATGCCTTGAAACGGCACGTAGGTTTGCCTTCTTCGGCCCGAGTGATTTGTCTAGCCAGACCCATACGAGGACATTTAACATTTCAGCCCAGATAGGTGGATTGATTACCCAACAATGTATACATGGCCAAGAGAGATTGCCTGTGCAGAACAGAATGCTTAAAAGGCTTTTCATTGGTGGGAAAAAACAGGAAATTGGAATAGTTTCTTCTGCTATTGCATCTTGCAGAGGAAGACGTACACAACATAAGATACAAAGTGAAAATTGGAGTAGATTAAACGGTTAGTTTTATAGTTTCATTAAAAAGAAATTGTTACACACACAGAGACAAGCCAAAACATTATGACTAGTCAACAGTTGAAGCAAATATTGTTAAACATCTCCTAACAATGCCACATATTAGGGTCTGGGTAGATTAGATGGTATAAGCAAACAATAAGGTCTCGTATGTTGGATGCACAAGAAATGGGAAAGAATAAAGATCTTAGCAACATTGACAAGGGCCAAATTGTTATGGCAGGGCGATCTCTGAAACGGCAAGGCTTGTGGATTGCTCCCGGTCAGCAGTGGTGAAAATTTACCAACAGTGTCCGAGGAGGGACACACCACAAACCAGCGACAGGGTGTTGGGCAACGAATGCTATCCTGTCTGGTCGGAGCCAACAGAACTGTACTTCTAGGCTGTTTTTAAGCGTGTTGCTAAGTGGTTTCTAGGGTGTTGCTAGGGTGCTCAAATGCTTCCCAAGCTTAAATGTACCACACACACTCTTATGAGTTCAGTTTTCCACAATGAGGTGAAGGACAGCACGAGTAAAAGCCACTGCGGGGGAAACAGCTGGGCATAAATTAGTGTCTTCGCTTAAGAGCTCATCAGCCAGTTGATTTGAATGCGGTGTGAAGGCCGGTGCTTCTGGGCTATGCTAATGTTAGAGCGGACTCGGGCTCTAACCGCTCTCTGACGGACTTTGGTGTTGATGTGTGAACAGCTCCGTCGTCCAATCAGCGGGACCGGCTCTCTATCAGAACCTAATCCTCCACACACAGCTGCTCCTGTGAGATTAACGCTCCGCAAAAACGCCATCACTCCCCTGAAACGCAGCAAGCAGGGGTTTTCACCAAGCCAGAATCATGGCTGAAATGAATAAATTAAAGGACGAGATTAATGTTTGTTTGTTGTTTTCTTTTATCCCCCTCTTTGCTGTTGGCAGACGTGCTAGAGGATTGCTTTTTTTTTTTTTTTTTGTCAAGTGCTTTAGGCTCTCGCTGGCCCAGTATTGGAAGGACATGTGAAAATGTGGATTTCTCAGCGTGTTTGGAAAGGGCATGCTTCGATTTCAAAAGCAAGGGAGGGGGGAAGCTCAATCCTTCGGCAGCATAAATGTACGATGACAGGTTCCTTGCTCCCTTGTACCTTGCTTTACTACTGCCAGGTGCTGCGCGCAAACAGAGGCTAATCAATTCCCTATCATGCCCCATAGATCATTGTCCAATGCTGAAGACGTGGCCAGACTCTTTAAAGATTTCGATGTGCCAACAGATTATTGCTCTTGTTGTACCTAAGGCTTTATTTCATGCCACTACTAAGGAAAGTGGGGGGAACAAATTGTACACACACAGACAAAAAGTATTACCGCAGTGAGACTCAAGATGGTCGTCAAAGAAGGACACGGCCACGAGCAACGAGCAACGAGATCATACTGACAGCAAAGGAAATTGTACATCTGATATGTGTGAGAGACTGTGAATATTGTAACCTTTTCAGCTGTTTTATTCTCTTTAAATCTGTAGGCAAACAAATACGTTTTTCATGCTTTTTTTTCGTTTTCTGAGAAGACTTCAGGGCTAACTTCTGATGAGCGGCAGCAAGCATTGCATAAAAGCTAATAAATGTTTTATGTACTCACCCAGTATGGCCGTAATGCTGATCTTAGCGTAGTTCATAAAGGGAACAAAAGAGACTAGATTGTTTCTAGGAGGGCTGTAACTCGTTTTAGTCTTGTGCTTCCCTTCACAGATACGAATCAAACATATCTTCCTACTAGAATACTTTTACTAATGTACTATTACTAAAATAGTATTTTTACTTAGTTATTATAAGAATTACAAGAAAAGCCCTAAACCTTTATTTATTTACCCATCCATCCATCCATCCATCCATCCATCCATCCATCAACCAATCAATCAAATCAATCCATCAATCAATCAATCAACCAATCAACCAATCCATCCATCCATCCATCCATCCATCAAATCAAATCAATCAATCCATCCATCCATCCATCCATCAAATCAATCCATCAAGCAATCAATCAATCAACCAATCAACCAACCAATCCATCCATCCATCCATCAATCCATGCATCAATCAAATCATTCCATCCATCAATCCATCAATCCATCCATCCATCGCACCTGAATCTACTGAACTAAATACATGCATATATTAAGAAATACAATTTTAAAGACATGTTTTTGGTATGAAACATTGTTACTGTGCTGATTTGCCACTTGATATCAATTGGGTCCTGAAGCAAAACCAGATGAGATCCACTGAATGTACGTGGAAAATATGTCAGTCCGTAAAGTTTTGATGCATGTAAGGTATCAAGAGACCTGAGAGCATTGGCGAGAAAGCCGATACATTAAGCACATTTGCGTTTACTGCTCAAGCCGTGTGACTGATTAATTATGTTTTTTCGGGGACCATTAATATTTCCAGTGCTGTATGAACTTGATGTCCCTGTGGTGAATTCTCATGATAAATGACATGGCCATATATTTGGTGTTCACATATCACCCCAAAACACAACAATTAATCACGACACGAGTTCACATGCAGGCAGGTTTGATAAATTACTGCGACATGCGGTCACGAATAAAATGAAAACACAGGGGCAAAGGTATTAAAAAACACTAACAACATGTGGAAAAAGGCCAATCTAATATGTGAACTTTAAAGCACAAAATACATCTATACATCGTTTTTCCACATTCCACTGTGATGTAATGGTGCATTCTATTTGTTCTCAGAAAGTGGGAAATTCCTAGTTCTCAGTAGGAACTTTTAACTGGAATGCCCCCTCAAGTAAGATTTGTTACTGGGAAACTTGGGGGTAGTAGCGCAACAACCTTGACTTCAGAATCCAATATGGCTGCTCAGCCCATCAACCGTAGTAAAACAATAGTAACATATTGTTTATTAGCACTTGCGTTTGACTGTCTCAATAAACGTAGTGGTGCACACAGTACTCTCCAAACTCTAGTTGAGGACATCATACTTTGGGGTTATTTGTGCAAAATACCGCTTTTCCGATCTCTACTGGAACTCAGTCAACTTGTGTATGGCTTCATTCCCAGCTCCTACATCCCTCTTCCGAAGTAAATGGAACATCACATGTTGTTCATGTGCAGCCCAGTTTTTCTGTCTGCGCATGCGCAAGTAATAAATTGTGAAAAAGTCCTAACAAAAAATGAGGAGCTCCTAATTATGGGAAGTATACTTGAGAATGACATGTTGAATTATATATAAAATAAAAATGTCTCTCGCCTTCAAAGATTGAGACTATGCAATGTTAAGCAAACTGTTGCAGAAAAAAAATATGAGAGCATTTTTTTTGGAGTGCTACAAATTAATTAAAGCTTATTAAAATGAAAAACTTGTTCTCTTGTATTTTAGTTCAGAAGGGATCAATGTATTTCCAAAATTGTCCATATGGTCGAAAGAAAAGTCTTTTCACATTTGCAAATTATTATGTATTTATATACATAAATTATTCATTATTTCTATTATTGCTCAATTCACTCTATTTAATTGAATCAGATAACTGGTATCTGAATAAAAATTAAGAGTGGACCCCAAGGAATAATATATGATATGACTCCTTAAACAGTGCATATTTTATACTGTATAACTTTAGATCAAGCAAGTCACGGATTGTCCTCAATATGTCAACACTGAACTGAGTCTTTTTAATTCCTAAGGACAGCTTCAGCGTGATATATTAATTTGAAAATGTCTCTTTAAAACTGCATTCATAACATAGCTTTCAACTTAATTTAGTTTTTCATTTTTATTAGACTAACCTAAGTGAGAGTATTAAGTCCAAGCGTTGATAGCACACTCTGATCAATTAAAGATCACAGAGCATCAGCGCTGAGGTCTGGAATTTCAAATCAGACACTTGGATGACTTTTTCTGGACTTTATTGGTGGTGCTTAAACGGCAGCATTACAGTTGCTTATATTTATTATAATATTTTTAACTTAAAATTAGTAGAGCATGGCACTAACAACATCAACGTTATTATGACATTAATCCCCAAATGGAAGGAATAAACTGATTCCTATACACTCTTAAAAATAAAGGTTATTGTCATCTATGGTTCTATGAAGACCCTTTAACATCCAAGGAACCAAAAGATTATTTATAATTGAAAAGGTACTCTGGGTTATTAAAAGATTCTTTACGCTTAGAAAAAAATGGTTATTTTCAGAACTGTTCACATAAATGTTCTTTGGGGAACCCAAAATGTTTTATTTTACAGTGTTCTTGTTACATATGTTACATGTACTTACCATAATAACAGTAAATTATGCATAATTACATACAACTAACCCTCAACCAAACCCTAATCCTACCCTAACGCTTTAGTAAGTACATGTAGTTAATTAATATTACTCAGTACATAAATGTATAATTATACATTGTAACAATGACACCTTAAAATAACCAAACCCCCTTTTTGAAGCTTATTTTTTTTTATGGTTAGAGTTTATGGATGAATAAAACGATAAATGTACTATAAGTTGCTTTGGATAAAAGTCATTAAAAAGTCACCAAACACCCTAGCAACCACTTACTTAGCATACCTTACCTTAGCAACTGCCAAGCAACACCCTGGGAATGGTGTAGAAAATTCAAAATATTTTAGCAAATACTGGTGAATTTATCAGCCAGAAAATATAAATCTAGTTGTGCTGCATCTTGAGATACATATCGCAAACCAGGGGTCCGTGTATACTGAACGCTAATGGTTCTTGACACTCGCCACATTAACCCTGCACGAACCGAATAGAGAAAGTACATTACAGCATGCGAGTGCAGAACGCTCTCTAAATTAACTCTGAATTATAAAGAGAAAGAGATAGTGGAGAGGACAGAGAATGACAGAGAAGGGCTGCCAGCGCCGCTTTAGACGGCGTTAGGAAACGCGGACTGACAGGTGGACCCGGGAGAATTGATCGGCCTGGATCCAGGCTGTCAGAGGAAGAGCTCATCTGGCAAGAGCCAAGTCAAACCACATGTCAAACAGTCAGACAGAGAGGAGGAAAGATACATATGTGCAAGCTTGTACAGCTGTGTGTCTCTCGCTCTCTCTCTCTCTGTCTGTCTCACCTCTGGTTACTCTCTCTGTTTCACTGATTTGTTCATTTAAGCCTGCGCATGCCAAAAAGTAATGTGGAAATGTGCAGCGCCTCATGTCGCTTCAGTTTCATTGGATGAATCCAGATGCAATTGGCTGAGCAGATGCAATTTTTGCAAATTAGCATTTCGTATTTTTAAGGAGCTTCTTAAAAAATGGTATGGAGAATTAGACATGTTTACTTGGAAAAAAAATTGGACTAAATTTACACACAAAAAAATGGACATCAAAACAAAAGTAATATAGAAAACGGTGAAGCCTTTATGTATTATGCATCATGAAGGTATTCATAATGTATGTTATAGTGAATCATATCTTTTTTCATAAATAATTACAAGTACATTACAATATTTGCAAATTCCTTGATGCATCTGAAATTGGATGTTTGTCATGTGTTTTAATACGTTATACTTTCCAAAGTTGTGACATAAGTATTAGAATGTATTATAACTGTGGCTACAAATATTCATGAGACCATCCAATTAATTATCGAATCAAATCGAATGGAATATACAGTTTTATTGTCATTGAGATTACAAAAAGTCACAATGCTCAGCAAACAACAAATATTAGAAAACAATAACTAAACAAGGGATTAACATAAAATTATAGACCTCTTATATGTCAAAAGATCAAAGCAAATATGATTTCTCATGTCAAGACCCCTTTAAAAGTTACTTTTTCAAATTAGTAATGCAAGTTACTTTGTATCGCCATGTATTGACTGCACTTCCTGTGGGACAGGAGAGCTGTCAGAGGTGTTATAAGCGCTGTGTGAACGTGATGCGTATTATAGGTTTAGACTAAATATGAGCATGCACTTACTCATCTCACTTGTACAAAAACAATATTCCACAAAATTAATATAAGCCCTGAAATGCACAGTGAAATACACAAAATCACTTTATGTATTTAATCTCACTTTATCAACCAATGTCGTTATTTGTCAAAGTTTGTTTAAAGGTTTTGCTAATGAGTGTTGAACTTTTTTCTCCTGCGTCCTATTCTTATGCTATTCCAGATTTGTTTGAGCTGCGCCCTCTACTGGACAGGCATTTCCTTCAGCCTGAGACTTTTTGTGCCTGAGTGCCTTTGCATTTGCCAAACTTTTCTGATACTGGTGTTCCCATCATGCACTGGTCCTTGAATAATAAATTAGGTTGATTTTTCTCTGTTTTCCAGCTGTACCTAATGATAAAAATTAAACTTTCATATATTTTAGATTCATTGCACACCAACTGAAATATTTCAGGTCTTTTATTGTTTTAATACTGATGATTTTGGCATACAGCTCATGAAAACCCAAAATTCCTGTCTCAAAAAAATTGCTTATTTCATCCGACCAATAAAAGAAGTGTTTTTAATACAAAAAAAGTCAAATAATTATGTTCAGTTATGCACTCAATACTTGGTCGGGAATCCTTTTGCAGAAATGACTGCTTCAATGTGGCGTGGCATGGAGGCAATCAGCCTGTGGCACTGCTGAGGTGTTCTGGAGGCCCAGGATGCTTCGAGAGCGGCCTTAAGCTCATCCAGAGTGTTGGGTCTTGCATCTCTCAACTTTCTCTTCACAATATCCCACAGATTCTCTATGGGGTTCAGGTCAGGAGAGTTGGCAGGCCGATTGAGCACAGTAATACCATGGTCAGTAAACCATTTACCAGTGGTTTTGGCACTGTGAGCAGGTGCCAGGTCGTG
The DNA here is from genome assembly GCA_030578275.1 of Meda fulgida. Classification (NCBI taxonomy): domain Eukaryota; kingdom Metazoa; phylum Chordata; class Actinopteri; order Cypriniformes; family Leuciscidae; genus Meda; species Meda fulgida. Next base: position 11,939,105 of record CM060630.1, read on the forward strand.
CTGAAAAATGAAATCTTCATCTCCATAAAGCTTTTCAGCAGGTGGAAGCATGAAGTGCTCCAAAATCTCCTGATAGCTAGCTGCATTGACCCTACCCTTGATACAGTGGACCAACACCAGCAGCTGACATGGCACCCCAGACCATCACTGAACCATCACTGCTTCTCTGTAGCCCAGGTCAGGCGCTTCTGCCACTGTTTCTGGTTCAAAAGTGGCTTGACCTGGGGAATGCGGCACCTGTAGCCCATTTCCTGCACATGCCTGTGCACGGTGGCTCTGGATGTTTCTACTCCAGACTCAGTCCACTGCTTCCGCAGGTCCCCCAAGGTCTGGAATCGGTCCTTCTCCACAACCTTCCTCAGGGTCCAGTCACCTCTTCTCGTTGTGCAGCGTTTTTTGCCACACTTTTTCCTTCCCACAGACTTCCCACTGAGGTGCCTTGATACAGCACTCTAGGAACAGCCTATTTGTTCAGAAATTTCTTTCTGTGTCTTACCCTCTTGCTTGAGGGTGTCAATGCTGGCCTTCTGGACAGCAGTCAGGTCGGCAGTCTTACCCATGATTGCGGTTTTGAGTAATGAAACAGGCTGGGAGTTTTTAAAAGCCTCAGGAATCTTTTGCAGGTGTTTAGAGTTAATTAGTTGATTCAGATGATTAGGTTAATAGCTCGTTTAGAGAACCTTTTCATGATATGCTAATTTTTTGAGACAGGAATTTTGGGTTTTCATGAGCTGTATGCCAAAATCATCAGTATTAAAACAATAAAACACCTGAAATATTTCAGTTGGTGTGCAATGAATCTAAAACATATGAAAGTTTAATTTTTATCATTACATTATGGAAAATAATGAACTGTATCACAATATGCTAATTTTTTTAGAAGGACCTGTATAGTCTACCAGGTATTGTCATCTCTGCGTTCCCCTAACATGTAACTTTAAATATGTAGATATGGTGTCACACACAATATCTATTGTATTATTCACTTGTCTAAGCAATAAACTATTAAAGTGTGGTTTTCAAAGTTGTCTTGTTTGAGTGAAATGTTTTAGAAAGGAATGTTCAACTAAATATATTACTCAACCTTCTACTAGATAAGTTAAAATAACTTTTCTTTGTTACTTTCACTGTAACTTAGTTAAATAGTTAACTTAATTTCATGTGAAATTTACTTTAAAAAAAATATGCGTGCAAAAACTTGCCAAATAAAAATTAAGTAAATGTTACTTATTGTTTTTTTTTTTCAGTGCAGCTCAGCTAAGAAAAATTGTGCAAAAGAAACAGCCCATTACTTTCCATGAAAAGTAACTAAGTAATGTAATTACAGATTTTTTTAGGGAGTAACGCAATATTTTGACACATTACTTTTAAAAGTAAATATCCCCAACACTGGTTACCACAAAACCGAATGAAATCTAATTAAAATAAATATTAGATACTATAGGGGTATATATATATATATATATATATATATATATATATATATATATATATATATATATATATATATATATATATATATAATACTGTAGCTTCCCAAACTTTGATTTAATAAGTAAATAAACATATTTTTCTTAACATGTACTCAAATAAACTGAGTAGTTGTGAATGTTAAATTTGACATCTTAAAGATCTATAACGCAGTGCAGTAAAGGTTTTACTGCTTACAGAAACTATCTTCACATGGGTTCGGTAAATGTAAATTTGGAAAGCCACTTCTTCACCACTGTCTAAGTTGATATTTTCTACACACTGCACCTTGTCAGTTCAGAAAATAGTGCTGTTTTTAACCTGAAGTTATAAAAAGAGCGACATGAAGGGAGCACTGTGCTTCACAGCAGATTTCTCTCTCTCTCTCTCTCTCTCTCTCTCTCTCTCTCTCTCTCTCTCTCTCTCTCTCTCTCTCTCTCTCTCTCTCTCTCTCTCTCTCTCTCTCTCTCTCTCTCTCTCTCTCTCTCTCTCTCTCTCTCTCTCTCTCATGAAAGTAAAAAGCTGATGAGATGTGATAAATGATTTGTGTTGTTGATCTGGTGTATATACTGTCATGCCAGGCTCTCTCCAGGGCTACTCTATCTGTCATGAAGGCAGGTATGGATTTGGTGGTGAGGTAAAGAAGGTACAAAAAAAAGAAAAGAAAAATGACACCAGTGCTGGAAGGAAGTCATTCACTATGATCCAGTGGACGTTTCTTCAATGCATGCATACGAAACGAATCTCCTAATCAGCTTGCCACTCTCATCCGGGAATGTCAGTTTATTTAATGCAAATTCATTCAGCTGTGGTAATAATTACACATGTGGTGCATCGTCTTGCTTTTGATGGAGACCATCCATTAACTTAAAGGGTTGGCGTTTGTGCCCCTGAGGTTCAGCCGGTGCCCTCTAGTGGCAGCCGCAATTAATCAAGCATGCCAGCCTCCTCCAAGCCACGCAAATGACAACATATATTTCTGTATTATCAATAAACTACAAGATAACATGGCAAGAAAACAGTCTGTGTGACCACGGGGCATCAGGGAGAAAGTGGGTCAGTAGTATTTCACAAAATATAATTAAGTGCTTATAAAAGAGTGGAGAGAAGATGGATTTTCTTTGTCCCTGAAGAAGTCAGCTGGCACAAAAAAAGCCGTTTGCCTCTTTTTCTATCGATCGTGGGAGGTATTGATTTGTTGCTAAGCCTTGCGAGTTTGTTTAAGGTGGATCTATGGGGCGTTAGGCGAACTATCTTGCGGTGAAAAGCAAACAGACTTGATTATGGAAGGCCAGAACACTTTATGGTATGTCCAGAGTCCAGATATTGTTTGAAATCCTCTGTGTGATTGAGCTCGAGAAGGTCTTATTGCAAAATGGGAATGGACAAACATTCTTCCAGTGACTGCATAACAAATCGGTCTTCTTTTTTTCCCCAGGAAGATTCCATAAGGTTTAAATAATTTGCTTATTTTTCATGTTTTGACATTTCGTCACATATAGAACAAGAATATAGACATGTGGATAGAAGCACAGTCAGTCTTGATCTTCCTGGATGTCATTTTTATTTGATATGAATTTATAAAATATTTTTTTAAAAGTGAGAATTCAATTAAATGACCATTTTTCACCATGTCTGACCTGAGATAATTTTTTTCACATTTTACTCATAATTGTAACATTTTTCTGTTTAGGAATAGTATCTCTCTTTTTCCCTGCGTGTAACTGTACGGAGCCCCAAAAGGGACATGGTGAAGGAAAAAAAAAAGAGATGGGAGGAAAAATGATTTGTCAATGCGTTTGCATTCTCTCGCAAATGTTTTGGGTTCCCCAGAGAAACTTTGCGTTCGTTTGCAGAGAACACAAAAGTTTTGCGAGCTTCTCTGACCGAACACAAAAGCATTGAAATATATATATTTTCCACCCATCTATTTTTTTTTTCATCACCATGTGTCCCTTTAGGGTCTCCGTACTTTACTGTGACTGGGCAGACAACTTTTTAAAGACAAAATCAGCATTTGTGACTGCATGTACAGTAAATGCAAATTTTCTGTGCTGAAACATACTTTTTTCATAGTTTTACCAAACTCTTTTATCTAGATCAAGGCAAATTAATTGCTAATGATATGAGTCTTGATGAACCTACAGTGGAGTTGCATTAATGAGGATGGGGATGGTTGTTGAAGAAGGTGCTTTGCCTCTAATAACCAGGTGAATTTCAGACCCTTTTATCCTTGACATCATTATAAAAAATAAAAACATGAATATGTTAAATATGGAAAAAATAAGCCATTTGTAGGCTGATTTGCCTGAAAAATACAACAAACATTATTAAAGTTTGGGCTGAGACTTTATCCAAACAATGTCAGATGAGTGGAGGAGTTCGGTTTTTTTATTTATTCACTTATTTTTCCAATTCCGTTTGGTGATGCAAGTGGCTCAAAAATGACACACTTCCCCTTTAAGTGATGATAACACCTTAAGAAGGTGTCATGTAACTCCACAGAAAGGGATGTGAAATAAAATACATTTGATCTCAGTGGATTTTGATGCAACCGTAGACATGAGCTGAGAGAGAAGGATGACTTTGCTTTTCTCATCCACTGATATCTCTCCCTCTATATTCTCCTGTAGCGCTGACACACCAGGGGGCCGCATGGGAGATGAGAGAGACTAAATTAAAGCTTTACTCGTGCCAGGGGCAGAGAAATGTGTGCCGGATAGCTCACCTGGACAATACAGAGACCCCGGCAGTTAACATGTGACCAAGACTGGTTTGATGTCACTCTAGTTTCTTTGGCACTCGCTGTCTATTCCTTTCCTAGTTGCAATACTCATAAAAGCACAATTACTGAGTCATCAGAGCTGAAATTAGTACATTCAAAACACCACTGACAAGGCAGAGCAACATTTTAGGCAGGTAGCACTTAAAGGTAGCTTATTATGCCTTTATGAAAAAATGCAATATTGTCAATTTAAAATAATCATTTTCTATTTGAATGTATTTTAAAATGCAACTTATTCCTGTGATCAAAGCTGAATTTTCAGCATCATTACTCTAGTTTTCAGTGTCACGTGATCTATCAGAAATCATTTTAATAGGATGATTTGATGCTCAAGAAACACTTCTTATCATTATCAATGTTGAAAACAGTTGTGTCGCTTAATATTTTTGTGGAAACCTTGAAACATAGGTTTTTTTTTTTTTGTCACAAAACATTTTAGCCAAAACACAAAACCAAATTAGCATATTATAATGATTTTGTGACACTGAAGACTGAATTATTGGTTGCTTTGTAAATCATTGGTGAGCATAAGAGACTTCTTTCAAAATCATTCATGAGTTTATATAATTTATATTTTGTGCAATAGTATTGTTATAGTTATTATTGCAAAATAATATAAGTAACAAATAATTCATTAGATACTAATTGTTTTCCAGTACCCATCTAGATAGCCCAAATTCTCAGTGGCAAGCTTGGATCCACGAACTGCAGTGAATTAGCCTTCATTCATTATCACACTAATCAGATTGTTCACAAATAAAGATCTGTTTTAAAACCAGATTGTGAACGTGAAGCCCCTCTGAGAGAACGAATCTGACATTGTGACAGTTTAATCCGGCTACAGTCGGGTCACTTAGCCAAGATTTACTCTGGGGGTTGCCTTTTTTCTTTTTCTGTTTTTTTGAGAAAAGATTGATTCTGTTCTAAAGCTAGATTTGCTTGGAAACGGATATTATTGGCCAAGCATTGAGCAAATACTGTAACTGCAATTACAACTTGTTGGCTTAAGCAGGCCCTGAACTGTGTTTTCTGTGAATGAAAGGTTGATTAAGATGTTAAAGCTAGCATCGATAGCGTGCTGTTCCACAGGTTCATCTCCCCTCAGTGTTTTCTGTTGGTCTACTGAGAAAGAGAGAAACTTTGCGTGAGGTGGTGCTCTACATTTAAGAGCTATGAAAAAGCAATCTATGAGCAATACAAATGTACAAATGAATGAACATTTATTATTTTAATAATTTTACACACACCACCTGTTTAAAAGTTTGGGATTGGTTAGGGTTTTTTATGTTTCTGAAAGGTCTCATACAAACTAAATACATTAAAAACAATTCAATTCAAATATTATTTTTTTAAACTTTTTTAAACTTTTACATTTTACTGTAAAATGTAATGTATTCCTGTGATGTCAAATCTGAATTTTCAGAATCGCATGATCCTTCAGAAATCATTCTATGATGATTTGATGCTCAAGAAACATTTGAATGATCAATGTTGAAAACAGTTGTGCCGCTTAATATTTCTGTGAAAACCGTGATCATTTTTTTTTCAGGATTCTGTTATAAATAGAAAGTTCATAAAGAACAATGTTTATGAAACATGATATTAAATATTTGTGAATTTTTTGGTAACAATGTAAATATCAATATAAAATATGAAAAATATTTTGTTCAGTTGAATGCATCCTTAACTGAATTAAATAATTCATTTCTTTATAATAAAAAAATCTCACTGACCCCAAACAGTATGTACATATAAAATATAGTCAACAAACACACACTTTAATATATACATTTGTGATAAAAACAATATTCAACCCCCATTGCAAATCAGGTTTATTGGCAAAATGTAGAGAGTTTCAGCAATGAACAAATCAAACAAAAGTAATTGAAATAGATTAACATAACAAATGTATATATTGTCTGTGTGTGCATGCAAGGCACCAGCTGAAGCTCTGCTATAAGTTTTGTCACTTCATAACACCATATGATACAATTTTTGCTTTCAATAAGGACGGAAAAATTACATGACGCTGATAGCTTGTTGTGTCATGCCTGGTATGCCTGGAGATTTCAGACAGGAGTCCATCATGAAAAAAAAAGAAAAAGAAACGAAATAAAGAGAATTTCACAGCTAGAAGAAATGTTATGTTCCATGGAAGTGAACTATGGTTGCACAAATATGCCCACTTTAATGAGATTTTGGAGAAAGATGGATATTTGCTATCAAACAGCAGCTGGAGATGCGACCTCTTGGTCAATACAGCGTCTCCCTAAGGGTAAGGACAGTTGGAGTCATAATTAGCTAACTAATGAACAATGAAAATTACACACATTTTTTTTTTTTACTCTCGTGCTCAAGCGAGAGTCGCTAACCTGGAATGACGAGACACCTGAGGAAAAACTTTAGTGAAGTAACTTTTTCACAGCGCCTCTGAGTAATATAGCCAGAAAGTGGAGAGCATAATGTCGGCCTCAGAAAGTCAGTGCAGTATAGGAAAGTAATGAAGCATTGTGTGATATAGTTTTAGCACATCCCAAACCTCTTACAGGCCTTTATCACCACACTGCAGCTCCTCACTGAAACACAGCTTCACAGCATATGGAGGCCCATTATTATGATGCTCTCCCCAAAGTGTTTGTGTGGATGTGTGTGTCTGTAAGCAACAAAAATAGTATACTGTCATCATGTGTGGATGTGTCCATGTGGGTGAAATTCTGTCCTTAAACCCATGGCCAGATCACTTGTATCAGACTGCTACAGAGAGACAGTGGAGAGAAGGGCAATCCCCTCACCAGCAACCATGTCCAATGAGGAACAGGCTGTCTTCAACAGATATATGAACACACACTCTTTGTCAGCACATTTGCTCCACTGCGTGTGGCCCTGTGCAATGTCCAAGCTGCGATACGGGCCAATAAAAAAAAAGGCAGAGAATATGTGTGGACTCCACACGCAGAAGTTCTCAGAGACGAGGGACAGAGAAATCTACTGTCACAACTACCAGAACTCTCTGTGGTCACAGTTACATCGAGGACACACTCAGCAGACCTTCTGGTGTGCCGCTCTGTTCATATAACAACTCTCAATACGGACTAGACAGACGGACTAGACAGACAGACAGACAGACGGACAGACAGACGGACAGACAGACGGACAGACAGACGGACAGACGGACAGACGGACAGACGGACAGACGGACAGACGGACAGACGGACAGACGGACAGACGGACAGACGGACAGACGGACAGACGGACAGACGGACAGACGGACAGACGGATAGACGGATAGACGGATAGATGGATAGATGGATAGATAGATAGATAGATAGATAGACAGACAGATAGATATAGATAGATGCTTAGGTGTTCCAAGTAGTTTTTAGCAGGTTGATATGCGGTTGCTATGCAGTTGTTTATGGTCCCCTGATATACAACCCCCTAACAATCAAACGCATGGAGCGAACGGCTGGATTTTTTGTTTTGTGCCAGTCACGTCTCTTAAGGGGCTTTGCAGCAAATGTGTTTATCCAGGTGAAGCCAGAAAACACTCCATCTGGCAGAGCTTGGCTGTTAGCCGGTAGCCTACCGCTAACTGATTGACTTCTGCACCCACACTTTCCCTCCCACTATCTGTATCAAATGATATGACACTTCTGATGAGTACCGTGGTGTTAATTGTTAATACAGTATGAGCCAAACTCAGTGGTTCCCAACTCTGGTCCTGGAGATTCCTCCCTGATCAAACACACCTGATTCAACTCATCAGCTTGTTAGTAAAGACTCCAATGGTGCGTCTCAATCAGCTCCCTAGTTCAGTAGACAGGAAAATCCTGTAGGAGACACTGCTGTAGGACACTGTAAATAAATAAAGGAGATAGTTATTTAAGGATAGTTACCTCTATAACTGATGAAACAGCATTACCTAAATTCCAGGAATTAGCTGAAGTGAGGAAAATAAGTATTTGAACACCCTGCTATTTTTCAAGTTCTCCCACTTAGAAATCATGGAGGGGTCTGAAATTGTCATCGTAAGTGCATGTCCAATGTGAGAGACATAATCTAAAAAAAAAAAAATCCAGAAATCACAATGTATGATTTTTTAACTATTTATTTGTATGATACAGCTGCAAATAAGTATTTGAACACCTGAGAAAATCAATGTTAATATTTGGTACAGTAGCCTTTGTTTGCAATTACAGAGGTCAAACGTTTTCTGTAGTTTTTCACCAGGTTTGCACACACTGCAGGAGGGATTTTGGCCCACTCCTCCTCACAGATCTTCTCTAGCTCAGTCAGGTTTCTGGGCTGTCGCTGAGAAACACAGAGTTTGAGCTCCCTCCAAAGATTCTCTATTGGGTTTAGGTCTGGAGACTGGCTAGGCCACGCCAGAACCTTGATATGCTTCTTACAGAGCCACTCCTTGGTTATCCTGGCTGTGTGCTTCGGGTCATAGTCATGTTGGAAGACCCAGCCTCGACCCATCTTCAATGCTCTAACTGAGGGAAGGAGGTTGTTCCCCAAAATGTCGCAGTACATGGCCCCGGTCATCCTCTCCTTAATACAGTGCAGTCGCCCTGTCCAATGTGCAGAAAAACACCCCCAAAGCATGATGCTACCACCCCCATGCTTCACAGTAGGGATGGTGTTCTTGGGATGGTGGTACTCATTCTTCTTCCTCCAAACACGGCGAGTGTAATTATGACCAAAAAGTTATATTTATGTCTCATCTGACCACATGACTTTCTCCCATGACTCCTCTGGATCATCCAAATGGTCATTGGCAAACTTAAGACGGGACTTGACATGTGCTGGTTTAAGCAGGGGAACCATGCATGATTTCAAACCATGACGTCTTAGTGTATTACCAACAGTAACCTTGGAAACGGTGGTCCCAGCTCTTTTCAGGTCATTGACCAGCTCCTCCCGTGTAGTTCTGGGCTGATTTCTCACCTTTCTTAGGATCATTGAGACCCCACGAGGTGAGATCTTGCATGGAGCCCCAGTCCGAGGGAGATTAACAGTCATGTTTAGCTTCTTCCATTTCTTTAATGATTGCTCCAACAGTGGACCTTTTTTTACCAAGTTGCTTGGCAATTTCCCCGTAGCCTTTTCCAGCCTTGTTGAGGAGTACAATTTTGTCTCTAGTGTCTTTGGACAGCTCTTTGGTCTTGGCCATGTTAGTAGTTGGATTCTTACTGATTGTATGGGGTGGACAGGTGTCTTAATGCAGCTAACGACCTCAAACAGGTGCATCTAATTTAGGATAATAAATGGAGTGGAGGTGGACATTTTAAAGGCAGACTAACAGGTCTTTGAGGGTCAGGATTCTAGCTGATAGACAGGTGTTCAAATACTTATTTGCAGCTGCATCATACAAATAAATAGTTAAAAAATCATATATTGTGATTTCCGGATAATTTTTTTTTTAGATTATGACTCTCACAGTGGACATGCACCTACGATGACAATTTCAGACCCCTCCATGATTTCTAAGTGGGAGAACTTGCAAAATAGCAGTGTTCAAATACTTATTTTCCTCACTGTATGTGGCAAACAACAAACCTATGTGCTTGAAAACATATGGCCTGTCATTAAAATATATGGGATGGTGCTAACAGTCCGACGGTGTTTATTACTGCCTGGTGGTGGCAGAATTTATGTACCATAACATTAAAGAGTGCTGATAAACCCGATATCTCATGGCAGATCCATTTCTGTTTCAAGTGAAAGCGATTACAAAGCCGCAAAAGTACACTTTAGTAACTAATGTTTTGATTCTGACAGGGGAGGTGAGACTGGAAAAAAAGGAGGTTTCTGAAATCTCCCCGCCTCGGCTTCATTATTCTGCCAGATACTTTATCACCACCTTCTTTTCCCCAAAAAAAGAAAATGATGATACTTTATCAAAAACCTCCACGCATGCTAATAGGCTAATTTGTCTGTTTACAGCCTTCTGCAAACAAACATGTGCGGAACATTTGTATCCATAACCAAATACACGCCTGCGATTTTATCTATCGATACAGCCTTCCAGACTGCGACAGTGATCAAGGTGAGGGCACGCACTCATTACCGGCCACTGATGAGGGCACACGGTGTTTCGTTTATGGGCTTGGGTTGGCACAACAGGCTGTGCGCCGTGGGGGTTTGACTCCGAATATAATGACCTATGGGGGCGATGTGTTTTTTTTTTTTTTTTGCATCAGCATGGAAGGACAGCTCTCGACAGATGTGCGTTCTATTAGAGAAGCTCCACTTCCCCCCTCAATCTCTCCTGTCCTCCAGCTCCCTCCTCTCAAATGAAGCCTGTCTTCCAAGCTGTCTGAGGGAATGTCAAGGTAAACAAATTTATGCCAACAGTAAACATGTAAACATTCTGCTCTGAGTGCCATGACGGTGTCTGGGATGAGCTTGTGCCATCCCATTATGCTTGTACTTTTTTGCCTGTACTTGAAAAACTCCTGTCAAATGACTTGGTTTTTGGTCATTTTAGTAGTGACAGGTAGCTACTTTCTTTTCCTGTTCAATAGAGCGCTGCAGAGATGACGTATTTTTGCAGGCCAACCCGGAAGTTAGCATCACCCTGGTTCCCTCGACAAAAACCCAATAGGATTGTTCCATTGTTTTTTGGATTATTGCAGAAAATAGTGGCCAACAAAAGTTTGTGATTCCTACACGTTTTATCAATCTTTACATATTTTATGAATTTAAAATCCTAAATATAATCACTAGAAGTACAGAGTTAAACATTGACTAAAAAACGAATTACATAAACTGCACGACTTTCCGTTTCGATGACTCTGTCATTCCTTATTTAAAAAAATAAAAATAAAATAAAAAATCCATAAAAGTTTGCGTTATAATTGAGTTATAGTGATTATAAACACACAATTAGTTTACCTGTTCGTCTGATGATGTTTAACGTCTCTGACAACATCAGTAGTCCCATTTAGCCACTTGTTAGCAATTGACAAGTAAAAGCCTTAACCTGTTAAGCTGCAAGCCCACTTTTGAAAAATCCCCAGAAATGACATACCCAAACTGAAACAGATCCAGTTCATGAACCCTTTGCACTAAAAGCACAAGTATGATCTCATTTGAAAGCTGACACCTGGTAGTTTATTGTAAATGTAGAATTAATTATTGTCATAATGAAAAAAACAATTTTAAATAGCTTCAAAGTTTTGTAAAGTTATTAGAAATTTATTTTTATGAAACATCTTCATGATAATAAAATTGAAGTTGGCCCTGGAGCAATCTAGAAAATGCACTGCAGCTAAAGCCACATGTCTGACCATTTTATATTTAAAATCTGAAAATGATGTCTAAAACTCTATTTAGTTAAATGTTTTTCAAGATCATGAAAAACACATCATCAGTCATTGAGGCCGTCAATCATCTATAGCCGTCAATCCATGAGAGATATTGGTCGCAACAGGTTGTAGAGCACTGTGAAAATAGAAATACCATTGTGAGGTGTCGACAAACATTTCAGCACAATTACAATCACAAATGTAGCGCAAATGATGACAAATGGGAAAATAACTACCCTGATAGCACCACACATTCATCCGCTCTACACCTGGCATCTAATCATCCAGTCTGACTCTGAACCTGGCTCTGCACCAAGCTTGATATCTCAATTGTTGAAAAACACCTCCACTTTTCTGATAAACCTTCTGCTCACATATTTTTTTGTAATAAAATGTGTAATTGAAATGCCTGGGAAAATCTGAGTTATTTTCATTAGCAAGCAGAAGAAAGGAATCTATTCATCAAGTAAAACTTCACAACAGCAAGTAGATTCTATCACATTCTGTAACAAGAAGCAGCGGTAGCAGTTGCTTCAACACCATACAGGAAGCAAGACATACCCTGCTGAAAATCCATTTAAAAATGCAGAAATTATATATGTATCCATTTAAATATTACATATTAATTTCTTTGCATATTTTAGCATATACAAGTGTGAAATACCACACTGCATTATATCGATGTTTGTTCACTTAATGCAAATCAAATGAATCTACATGAAGATTATCTTTTGCAGTTACTTCACAGGTTTCAGTAGCTAGATGCAAGCAGTGAAGGGACCCAGAAACAATCACGATTAAAAGAGATCACCATCCAATAGACTATGGAAGCCTGTTTCCGCCACAGAATACAAATAAAGAAGGCGACTTTTTATCTCACAATTCTTTTATCAGAATCAGATATTAAGTCGCAGTTGCAAGTTATAAAGTCAGAACTGTGTGATATAACGTTGCAATTGTGTGTTATAAAGTCAGAATTGCGTGATATAAAGTCGCAATTGCCATTATACAATCACAATTGTGATATATAAACTCACAATTGTGAGAAATAAACTCGTAATTTGGTGATATAAAGTCAGAATTGCATGATATAGTCGCAATTGCATGCTATAAAGTCAAAATTGTGAGAAAAGAACTGCGAGATAAAAATCTCACAAATCTTACTTTCGAACACGTAATTGAGAGTTTAAATCTCACAATTCTGACTATATAATACGCAAATGTGACTGTACATAACGCAATTCTGAGAAATAAAGAACTGAAATAAAGATAATCCGGACGGAGTACGAGGTTTTGCATTAAAGGGATAGTTCACCCAAAAATGAAAATTCTGTCATTTGGAACGAATATGATTCTTTTTAGCTGTATTCTATCTAAGAAAGACCCAGATTTCTGCTCAGTAACAAATAAAAATGGAATAGAAAAACCAAAACCTCATCTAAAAGGACAAATCAGCTGTCAGATGGTGGAGAATGCAGAAAGAATTAGTTTGCGAGTGGGAAAAAAGTTTTTCATTTTCTCCAGCTACTTTTTCTTTTTCTCTTTGTGGCCTGTTGCCCTCAACTAGACAGCTCTGTTATTCTGGATGTTGTTTCCCTCGTCTTTTCTTTTCTTTTGCCCTCCCTCGTTCTTTATTCAGCACTCCCCCCTCCTCTCATCTGTGAAAGACAGAGAAGATCCCTCCCGTGCACCCCTCGTGTCTCTTGTGTGCAACGCAAGCGAGGATCAATCCATGTCATGAGGCAAACAGTTAGAAGAGTCTGTCGTGTGACGTTGACACCCTCCCCTTGGCATGACCTGTATTGGTTAACCTCTTGTTCCCCAAGCTCTGGGTTCAAAAAGACAGCCGAAGGTGTCTGTGAGCATGTGTATGATCCATGTCATTTCTGACACGTTTCAAACTGACTCCCACATACATTTATGTGCGTATCGTCTGCTATTTGATGTTGCCAGGAACAACCTCTTCTTGTCGGTGCAGTACATCTGTGATGGCTACATTTGTATACAGAAAAAAGTGCCTTAAACAAGCATTTAAGTTTAAGTAGCCACAAGAAAGTTTGGCTAAAAATCTATATTTTGACCAAGTTGCTCTTTTCCACACAATGTACATTAAAAGATAAGTACTAAAAGTATTTTTTTAAAAGCACAATGAAAGATTCATTAAATGTCCATAAAAACCCATCTGATGCCTTTCTATTTGTCAAACCTGATTAAACATTGTAAATACTAAACAAATCTTTTAAATTTAGTGTTATGCTAAATTATTATTTCACAAATGCATATGTATGTGTGTGTGTGCGTGTGCGTGTGCGTGTGTGTGGAGTTTCCATTTAAGTACTTCAAAAATAATAAGGAGAGCCTCGTTACATCATATAGGCATGCAACCACATCCACTTTTTTTTCACAGATCAACAGCAAACTCCACACTGCCTGAGATGAAGTTGACTACACATTCTGAACTTGGAACTCTTACCAGGGAAAGGTTTGATCTCACTTTAGCTGTGAGAGTTTGACAAGCAGTCAAGTTTATAGTAAACGGAAGAGTTGTTTGGCCCCTGCCTTTGCTTTGTTGCTTACAGAGGCTTCAGGATGTGTGACAAGACTTTTTTTCCGTCTGCTGTTTCCATAACATATTAAAGCCATCTTCTCTTTCTTTCTGCACGACCTTCCCCAACCAATAGCTCGCAAAAAAATGCTATTTCCATCTTCGAGTCACTCAGAGGGACCCTTCGCCAGGCTTGGAGGCCACATATCATTCCAGCTCTTGTACAGCAACAGATGAAAAATCTGAGCCCACTGTCAAGCTGATGATATTGACTACGACTGTATTTTGTATTAAAGCCCCCCCCCCTTTAATATAATATAAATGCCCCCTTTAATATAAATGCCTTTATATTGCACATAAGAAAAATATAGAACCGCTGCTCATTCGCCACCTCCCGACAAAGAGGTGCATGCCACTCGCGGCCTGGTAATGACTTTCAAAGGAGGCATATGATCCCTGGAATTAGATTAAAGTCATTATTTAACAAGAATGCCTTTTTTTTTTTTTAGCTTGAATTCTGCTCCCTGGCCTTTTTAGCCTATTTATAACTAGTGGAGACATTGTTGTAATGAAGCGCAGGGTTTGGCATTTTAAATATCAATTTCTGCCAATTACACTTGTGGTGCTGAATGGGAATAGATAAAAGTGGAGACAGGAATGGCTCTGGAAAAGATCTGAATGTTATCATATATAAGACACTGCTTAGCTCTGACAAGAGTGAAACTTTTTCTGTCTTTTGTGAGACATTTTCTGTCCTCAATCAAATATTTATAAACGCTATGGCTGGATGTTTCTGGAATCTTTTACTAACCCTAAAAGCATTCCAAAAATATATGCGTTTCTGTGGGACACAAAATAAGATATTTTAGGAAAATGCAGACAGATTTTGATCAATAACTTGTCGCCTTTTATAGTTAACCACAACTTTCTTACAGGCTCTTTGCTTAACTGGTAAGCTAAATTACATAACTAAATAATGAGGTTTACTGTATGTTTAAAAGAAGCCGAAAATCAGAAAACAAAACTTGAAGTAGTTTAAATAACCACATTTTCAGTTACAAGTTTTGGTTACGAGACACCAGTTTAAATATAGTGTTTAGTGGCATTGATGTCAAACCTGCCATAAAACGTCTTGACATGGCAAATGTGAATTTGTAAAAATGTAAATGAAATTTCAGACTTACAGCAAATGGGAAGAGTATCAGGGATTAACCCGATCTCATGAGAAATAGAAAGTATTTTTTGAAGTCATATGATGTGATTCTAACAATTTGAGGGGGGGGGGGGGGGGGGCTCATACGAAATCATACGAAAACGTACATATTAGATTGTACGAATTAGCCACCAGTTTGGCAAAAAGTAAAACAGTCTCAAATTGCAAATTGCCATGAGATTGTGTTGGAATTCATTAAAAAAATGTATGTTCATCGCACAAGAAAAAGTCATGTAGGTTTGGAATGACAAGAGTATTGAGGGGAAGTTCGTCTTGATTTCAAGAAAAGTTTAATTAGTAATGAGAAAAAGTACACATCTCTCTTTTCACCATCTTAACAGTAAAAGTGCAACAATAGAATCAAGCTTAGCTCAATTGACAGGCAGATTTGCAGAGCTGCTGACCTGACCGATCCTGACCACCATCACTTGCCCACAGAGACAGCACGTGGCACGTCCCATAATTACCGCCTGCAGTCAGAGAGTCACAAAGCCAACCCACACATCCCCAACCCACAACCCCAATCTTGGCATGATTGAACGCTGCCCCTTCAAAAAATAACCTGTGGCGCCCGGTTATGAGGTGAGAATTTTCCCTTCCTGTTCCAAATTTAATAAACCCTCAACAAGTTCTCCACAATACCTCCACACTCTCTCGACTTGCCCACGGCTAAAGTCCACTCTTAGGCAATAAAACACAATCCTGAGAGGAGGGCAACGGGACCAACAAGAACAGGTGACGCAAGCATGGTCTGGAATACAGTGTTTGTTTTCCTCTGGGTCTGGACTGCATAAAACTCATAAAACGGTTGGTTTCATATACAACTGGAATGAATAATAAATGGACAGCTGACGATTTTTGCAATAATAGTTTCATAAATGATGCACTTATGAAAAATAAATGGCCCAGTTCATTTCCTTCTGTCATTGCTTTTCATGTTTTGAAGGTTCTCTGACTAATTTGGTGCAAAAGCAACTTTGGCCATTGTTTATGCTGTTTTATAATATTTGCTGTGGTTTAGGGCATTCTTTTGAAAAAAACAAGAAAAAAATCTCTGGCGAAAAGCACAGGTGGAAGGGGTTGAAAACAAAAAGGGATAGGTGTTACTAGGCAGCTGCTATATGTGGTTCCTATGGTGGTTGCTAGGGACTAAGCCAGGGTTGCTTAGTCCCTTCTTCAATAAAAATCTGAGATTTATACAAATGCTGCTAGATGAATTATGCGCCAATGTTTAATATTTATAGTTTTGGCTTTGATCAAATAGCAAGTATCACAACAAAGAAGTCTTCTGGTATGAAAGCTTTAGTATGCTTGTGCACGAGTGTGCGAGGAGAGTTTATGTGCGAAGCCCCGAGAGCAACAGAGTAAATCAAGCTAAAGGCTATTTCACCCAGACCTCTTCAAAGGGTCATGAAGGCAGAGCCATCAAGACTCGGCTCCTGCTCACACTCAGTTCACGGTCATGCAACACAGATGTCACAGCACACCTCCATTCTCAATTTTCTCCACACCGTCGACAGGTGAGAACGGCTCTCCATTCTGCTATAAATCAGTCGCTGAGGTGAATTAAACTCAGGAGTCGGTGGAAAAAAAAGTCCAGTGGCTTTCAGACGTCAAGCTGGTGAAATGTCTGGTAATCAAAAGCGATATCCCACGACAGTGTTTCCAGGAGTGACTGCACTTTAATGAACTGTGCTCAGCTGACGTTTAAAGCCAGTAAATGTAAAGAATCATTTGAAGTTTTCACAATCCATATTTTGATCATATAGATCATAAAATGTTAACGTAATTTCTGTATATGCACAGTTGCATACAAATATATATAATTTAAATTAATGTGGAATGTCTGCAATAAAATAGATCTTTACCAAAAACAGGAAAATACATGGTATGTTCAAAGTAGTTACTGTTCCTGCAGTATTACAGTACACATATTGTGTTTCTATTTTCATGAAATGCCTAGATTAGATTACCATTGTAGGCATAATCTGTTCTAAATGTTAAAGGGACACTATGTAAGATTTTTGAATCAAAATATCCAAAAACCACTAGAACAATGTTATATATTTTGTTGATTTGTGTACTTACATTATCCCAAATGTTTCTAAGATTGTGTAAATCCAGAGAAATAAAGCAGTTTTAACCAGGACACGGATCGTGTCCATACGTCGCCTATCAATGACATCATACCCACGTTTCTCTCAATTTCCGGTTTTATTTTGTAAAACCTATGGAAAGACCAAAGACGCTCTAATATGCGTTTTATTAGACAGGTGAGCAACTGTTTGGATACATTAATCGTAGGGGTGTGAACCTACACTGGTATCACGGTTCGGTTCGATTACGATTATCATGTCATCGATTCAGTTCAATTCGATATCTCGATGCATTACGATGCACCGCATCCTCAATTCTCAATTTTTCTTCAAAGTGATGTGCGCGTGTGTGTGCGTGTTCGCCTGTTCGGGAAGTCGGAGTGACAGTTTAAGATTCAAGGGAGTAACGCCTGTTTATGCCATTAAGAAAATTAAATTCTGTCAAATCAATTTTGTTTGAAAGAAATGTGCATTCATCGGTGTATAATGTTACCAGATGCGCGTATCAACCGTCGCCGAGTCCGTGTTGAAGGTGACGATCATCCATTTATAATCATGCGTAACAACACAGAATAATTGTAATTTGACCATCGAGTGCGGATGCTTAAATCAGAGAACATTATTAGTGCGGGTGGATGATGTTTTTGGCTGTGGATTCGGGCGACGGAGCTCATCTTACTCTAAAGCATTCAGACTCTGCAGGCGTTAACAGCTCGGATGAACACGGCTAACGTGGTTTATCAAGTTAGTGGTATTACTTCCTGAATATTCTATTAGTGCGTGACATGAGCGCACACAGCGCGTGTGTGTCTTCTCCAGGTCTGCTTACCAGGTTGTTCATAAAAGCCATATGTGCCCAGATGTAGGCTTTTAAAGTAGTTGGAGCATGTTTAATAACTCGCACTCGCGTCTCTTTTCCCTCTGTCAGTGTATGCTACCGCGACAAAGCACATACGCGATAAATGACGTCAGAAAAGCGTCAGTACATTATAGTCGGTTATGGTCTATTACTGAACCGATACCGAATCGTCCTTGTCTGCATCGCGATGCACCGTAGAAACGATTAATTTCGACACCCCTAATTAATCGGCAGAAAACTATTCATTGTTATACAGCTCAACACAGTTAGTCTTTTTGTTTAAATCTCGTTTTCTTTATTTACGGCAAGTACCGTATTAACCATGCCTATTATCGATCTAGCTCACTGCAGTGTGCAACAAGTGTCTCATATAGTAGCCGCCGAGCAAACGCACAGTAGCATTATAACAACTTCATCGCACTCGAATGTAGGCCTATCTAATATGATAAAACAGTGTTGCTTTACCCCACACACACATGACCAGAAGGAGCGGAAGCGGCGTAATAAAAGCTGTGGTGCTCGTCTCTCATTAGCAATCGCACCATTGACTTTCGTAAAGTTAATAAATCTTTAATACATTACCGGTCATCAGTGAATATGATTTCTGCCTGTCGTATTCTCCACCGCCTCTAGAGGTGAAGACAACAACTCCCATGATTCCGTCATCAAGCTACGCCTTTGTTTTGAATAAACAACCTCTAGTGGCGAAAAAATTACATAGTGTGCCTTTAAGATATTTTAACACACAAAAAAAGCAAAATAAATCAATTTATTTCCAGGATAATAACTAGCCACCACTGACATGCAATCAGACAAGGTCATGTGACAACAAATAAGCATTTGCTAGACTTCAATCCAAAATGACTAACATTACATTTAATGTACATGTTTTATCAGTTAATGGATTGACTAGGATTCAAACCCCATGACCTAGGTGTTGCTAGCGCTGCTCTACTGTTTGAACAACAGAAACATTGGATAAATGCTTATTTAACTTACAATTTCTAACTAAACAATGCACAGTATACAGTGAATACTGCACAGTATTCAGTAAAGAGCAGATAGTGTGCTGAACATAGCCCACAAGACAGTGCTTGTCTGCATGAATGTTCAATCATAACAAAGTGTTCCGAGTTGTGTTTTGGATGAGCGACAAAGAAAGGCTAATTAAACAATCATTGTACGGTCGTCCCTTTGAGCCCTGCGTCTGCTGTCCCGCTGACTTTGTCATGCCAGTCATCTTGGTCTCCACCACAAAGCAACTCTCCAGGCTCCGGATTCAGAGAGGCTTTACCCATAAACCCCTGCGCCTTCCCTCTGCCCATCTCCACAAAAGGAGAAAAAGCAGCAACATCAAAGCAGGAAGCCTTGAGAGTGCCTGACTAAGAGAGCCAGCTTCACAGTAATTTACCGTTTGGCTTCACAGACACAGCGAGCTATCAGCTCTGATGGGGGGGCTGTGGATTGTGAAATGCAGCCTCAAAGACAAAGACGTGTTAAAACTAGATGAAAAAAGTGTACAGTTACTGGGGACAACTTTGAATGAGTCTTTGTCAATGACTTCAGGTTACCACAGGTTAGCACATTTCTGGATACACATTACAGAGGAGCAAGGAAGCCCGATTCCATGTCTGAGTAGAAAAATAATAAAAAGGTAATTGAAACTTTCTTTCTTATTGTGAATTAATTGATGAAGTTGATTGTGCACTGTTTATGTCCATCCCTAATCCCCTGTCATGCTTCACAAAAAAAAAAAAAAAACTCTAGAGCAGATGCTAATGCTAGTAAGGCATTGCAGCTTAATACGAGCCTGCACATTTTCAGGACTCAGCGACAGTATAATAAATGTCAATGTCCATAACATTGGGGAGATTTATCACAATTGACAGCGTGTTATTAAATAAATCCAAGTCCAATCGAGTCGTGAGTTCATCCATCAGATGTTTTAAACAACCAACAAGGACTTTAAATGCTTAGCAACCGAGTGCAGAGTACGTTTGAGCCGAGCGGATCCATCTCCGGTGGTGAACGCAAATAATTTCTATGTCTCTGTGAGTAAACTAAACCCGTCATGATTATACAGTTCACGGTGGTACTCACATTATATGACGTGGCAGACAACTATTTGTCTAGTGTGGTTGTTCATTCAGTGTGGTTTTGTAGATAGAGTCCTGAAAATGTGCGGGTGCGCAAAAAATATAATGCTGTGTGAACGCAACCACATTAAGCGGGACTAACATACTAGCCATTAGCATCTGCTCTAGAGTTTTGTTTTGTGTGAACATAAACAGCTTAATCGATTACGTTAGAGCGTCGTTCCAGCCCCAGTTTTTATAATTGCAACTTCATCTCTCACAGTTGTGTTTATGGGTTAGATTTGCTAAACAGGGTAAATTCCACAATTCAAAAAAAGCGCCGATGTCAGTGGAAATTTCTGCACGTGATCTACTTACGACGTATGCAAACGTATCACAGATGCAAACAGATAATTTCCTTAATGACCAACGCAATCTACCAAGAGTAGAACAAATTAGCATCTGGTTTAAGACATGCTTTTTAGGCGGTAAAAGATTGTGCAATACCAGTAAATTGACGAGCGCAAATCTTAGAAAATCACCTTGCATAATTTATTTAAATACTGTCAAAAAAATAACTGTCCATGCCTTATCTGCGCCAATTTTTCACTGCATGTCTTTATTAAATCCTGGCAGTTGTTTTTTAACGACAAAAGAGGGTCTGTGCCAGCACAAGCTGTTAGTAAATCTGGCTTAATATCTCCTAATTCTGAAAAAAATACAACTTTATTTTTTATTTTTTAGGAAATTGGTCTTTAATTTTGTGTTGTGTTGCTGTGAAGACTGAAAGTCACCATGTACAGTACAATGTAAAAACAAACTGTGGTCTGTAAAATTGGACCATAAGATACGAATAAGAAAACATAACCAATCACAAAATTTAAAATGACTCACATTTTTGTTTGTTTGTTCATCATTATTACAGGATTGTATTCAAGTATCCATCCTTATGGCAAAGATTTTGAAAAGTCTGATAAAAACAGTAGCTCCCCAACAAATGTGCTGCATGCAAGGCACAAAACATACAAAGTTACATTAAAAAACAACAGTAGTTTTAAGAATATATTGAGGGAATGTATTGAGGGTGGGGTTACGGTCTAATAGCATGTGAACATGACCATCGCTCAGAGTCTTACAAAGAATTTCCATTTGTGTCAATTGATCGGTTAGTCTTGAATACACCAAAAAACGTGCTATGGATGAAAACACCATCCTGGAGAACCAGAGCCCGAGGATCAGTCATTGTCAGAGAGGCTTTCTTGCCCCTTAGCAGGAATTGCTTAGCTCACATGCTTAGCCAAGCACACGATATCCAGAAACATTTGTCAACCAGCACCCTGTGACATATGTATGTTCTACATGCCATCTCACCAAGCATCTGACAACAGATTTGGATGGCCGGTCCGATGGAAAAATAAACCGAGCCCCCGCGAACGGTCCGCTATAGACATGCGGGAGTGAAATTTGATGGAAGTTCGGGAGCAAATGGCCTGCGCTTTGCCACACCCTGTTATGTACCAGCAGCGGCGGTGGTAAAAACAGCCACAGAGATGGAACGAGAAATGAGAAAAAGAGAGGGAACGAGAAAGAGAGAAGCAGATCGAGAGGTGTGGTGGAGGAACAGCTCACTCGTTTGCTCGGCTCAGGATGGATGTTTCCCATCATGCAGCTCAATCACCCACCCAATGATTCATTTCACAGACACTTGGGTAATTATAGGAGTCAGCGTCTCACCCCCGAGAAAGAGAGAAGGGGGACTGACAGAGTACAGAGGAAGTGGAAGAAACGAGAGGAACAAGAGAAAGGCAAGAGCCTGAATGAATGATAGTGGGATACGAAGTGACTAACTGAAGCAGTGAGGGAGATAGAGGAGTGTGAAGGAGAGGATGAAAGGACGCCGAGCGGCACAGATGTTTGGATGACGGTGATGACAACATGTTGAATGACGTGGTTGTCCAATTCGGACGAACAATCATTAGGGCTTTTTTTTAATAACGCTTCCGGATTACCTTGTTGTGGTCATTAGGATGATACAAAGCCATTTTCCAATCTCAATCACTTCAGCAGGCTGTGAGAGTGAGTGTTAAATCCACATAAAAATAATTGGAGAGTGAAAAGAGGGAATTGACAGATTATGAAGGACAGATGAGGAAACAAGAGACAAAAGAAAAGGAGAGGAGGGAATGAAACGAAAGATGGGGGCGAGGAGTGTGTGTGACAGAGGACCAAAAGTGCTATGATGGTGTACACAACTGAGGCTATTTCAAGGGTAAAAGCTCCCCCTGCTGATGAGACATAAAAATTGTTTCTCTAAGTACTATGAACGGGCAGCTACTGTACACTGTTGATGGTTTATGGAAATGTTATGTGCAATCAAATGGGCAGCATCAATATAAAAACTATATGCGATGTGAACTGGTCGGCAACAACCCTGGTGGCTAAATGGTTTAAACGTGCAATTATGAGCATAGAGAGAGTGAGAGAGAAACTGAAAAGTTAGAGAAAGGTATCACCACTCCCACAAACCCTGCAATTATCACATAATGTTTACCGATATGAGCAGAAGAGCGGGTTCCCTATTGACTACGGCACAAAGAATAATTACTATGTTTTTTAAACCGCGCCGCAAGGCCGGCCGCAGTTTTGTGCACAAGCGCGGGTGAGGCGTAAAAAGTGGTCATTGATTTTGCTGTTTTGCTGTCAAATGGGCAAAATATTCATGTTGCGGGTGGTGTAGGGGGCTTGTTAAAACGTATCAGATAGAGGCAGCCGACTAATTCAGTTCAGTGGACTGTTTAGTCATTGATTGTACTGCCACGGAGAAAACAAGAAAGCCATTAAGACAGAGACGCCCATTCACTGGCCCTGCGGAGATCATTGCAGCTTCACAATACAGATGCTCCATTTGTGTCCAATTTATCAGTCAGACATGAAAAGGTCAACAGGGCCATTTTTCCTACACTCCGCCACTGAAGACAGACCATGTGAACTTTTCCTGAATGCATCTGGAAATGACTATGCAGATAGATAGATAGATAGATAGATAGATAGATAGATAGATAGATAGATAGATAGATAGATAGATAGATAGATAGATAGATAGATAGATAGATAGATAGATAGATAGATAGATAGATAGATAGATAGATAGATAGATAGATAGATAGATAGATAGACTCTGTTTCCTTCAACTCTGCCACTCTCCTATGCGTTCATGTTTCATAAATCTATATTTTTACGTCTCGTGAGCACTATCAGCATAAACATGAAGCTTTGTTCACAATTGTGCTCACAATTTTATCGCCCGCTCTGCATCCAGAGAACACATTCAATAATGTGCCGGAAAGATTAATCCATCAAAACATATACACACAAACTCGCACGTGTAACGGACACGCACACTCTATATAAGAGTGAGGATATTAATGCACACAGCAAGCACAACACGGCAGTTCAGGCTGTAAAAAGACCAGTTTTAGTTGTTTCAATTCATTTAATTAGTGCTTAAGCTTTTCAAAATGAAAGCTCAACATTGTACATCAATGGCTGTGGCTTATGCATGGCAGTGCTGCTCAAGGACTGTGTAAAAAAAAAAAAATCAGCACATTTTCTGTTCAGGGGGCCACAGCTGGCCACTGAACTAGGAGAGCGGTAAATTGAACTTAACTTAATCTCTAACTTTCGGGACACATTGCTCCCATGAGCATAGCTGGACTGAGCGCTGGAGCAGATGCACCCAATACAATTGCATTTTAATCTGATCAACCGCACGATACAACGGCCCCCATTCCAAAGTAGCCAATAGAATGTGTCGGTCTGAGGCTATTAGTTTTTATTTGCTCAGGTTATTTAGCAGGACTGCATTGCTAAACAGTGCACTGCGCCCCGTAATTGGGTTGCGGAGTAATAAGCAATATATTTACATATATATGGCTATATGTAGGTATAAACAGTGTATGTGAGTATCAAAGTTTCCAAAACCGGGCAGAAACAGTGCCCTGGTGACGTGCTCAGCCTTTTCAAGCAGAACAAGCCAGAGTCCGGTCTAAACAGCCCGCATTAATAACATGTCATAAATTCTGCTGTGCATTCCCTGCGCCTCCTAAAGCTACAGGCAGACACTGATCGGTTGTTCTCACTGACGCCTACGAGAGGCTTGGATCACCCTGGGGCTTACGGCTGGGCAGAACGGCAAACAAGCTGGCAGATTTATGAGACCTGTGTTGGTACTGATAGATGAGATAAAAATGCAAGCTTTAGGGCAGCACCGTAGCAAAACACCAAAGTGTGACAACAACAGAAACACAAGCAATCTTAAAAAAAAAAAAAAAAAAAGTTTTTTTAAGCGCAAACATCCAGGTGTGTAGGAAGTGGCTCATAGCTCGACGCTTTTCTTCGTTTTTCACCTGTTTCTCACTCCATTTATAACTGGCTGGCTGTGAGACATGTAGAGAGGGTCTTTTCTGCAACACAAGAAACAAAAAGTAGTAAAATGAACACGAAGTGCAAAACCAGGCAATGAATTATTGACCAAAAGTGGTTATTTAAGCTATACTTGTTTCAGATGTCCGTAAATATACAAATTTAACTTTAGATGCTGCTCTATACTTATTTTCGGATAAAAGAATATTCCAAATGCATCAATGTACACATTTGTTTTCACAGTATATCCTATAAAAGATGAATGATTAAATGATGCTGTAAAAGTTCTTTCCTTCGTAAGGCACTATTAAAAGTCTGAGGATCTGATTATTATCATTCAGAGAGATTGTCACAAGAACTTTAAGGGCTATTTTCAATTGTAAAAGGTCATAAATGTTTGTTTAGAGATTCACTCTTCTAATATATAAAACTACATCACTGTCATGTTACTCGTGTTCAGCAGCATCTATGACAGTCCTGGAGTTCTTCAGTACACAAACCTCGGTGCAGTTGAGGTCCAGTGGTTTTGGTCTAGCACAAGGCTAAAGGCACACACGGGAGGGCGGGGTATTGACAGGCCGAGCAGCAGGAAGACAGACATGATGTACAGCCCGGCATAATCAGTTCCCAGGCTCATTAATCTACAGCCACTGCTACTCTTGATGAGAGAGTGATGCATGGGGAAAACAGTTCCTCTCCAATGTCACCCTGAACGAGTCGCGGCTTCCTGAGAGGATCTGTGCTGTATGAATCAGAAGCAGAATCAGTGAGTTGAGTGGTAAATCAGCATTTCAAGGTATTCGTATTAATAGTTTATTTAGGCTGTGTGAAACAGAAAGGCACAAAAATACAGGTACACTATGAACAAACCACTTTCTTACTTGTGTGCGCTGAGTTGATCCATGCAATCTTTTACGGTACATTACAGTGTGAAACAAATTCCGTTTGCTTGATTGTCACCGCTTTCATCCGTCTTGCCGCCTGACCTGACAAAAAGCTCATTTATGATCATGAATCAAAGTGAAAGGTCAGATATTTCACGATAATAACAGCTACATCGCCTGTAATCTTGAGGAAGAGAGTCATTAGCCTGTAGGGTGCTCCAGAAGCGCTGAATGGGGGGGCGGGAGACGTTTCGCACATGGTCCCCATGGAGCTCAGGCATCTCCAGGGAAGGACATGGCAGCATTCAGACGCACACTCCAAAGGCCAAAGGTCACATGGGCGCTTTTCTTGTGTAATTGTAACATCTCCCAGAGGGCGAGTCACATCAACAACGGCCTGCTCCATCATACTTTTGTGTGTTTATTTGCAGGAAAGGACGTGAGCTCTAATCGAAGAACCCCTATTAGATTTAACCAGCACGTTTCGGGTCAAGAGGGAAGCCACTCTTTCATCAGGAGTAAAATTCCATTTGGAACTCGCCCCATTTCGGTTTCAAAAAGCAATTGCATCTCCAACGAATGAGCCATCAAATTACAAGAAAGTGGGAAAACTGCATGGCCACAGGGGTGCAAAGCAAGATCCTCAAGAGCGAAATTACAAAAATAATATTCTCCTTCAATGTGATGCGGGATTGTCTGTGTTGAAGTGAAAGATGCACATTAACTATCAGCCATCTTGTTTTTTTTTTTCAAGGTCATCAAAAATGAAGTATTTTCCAACCAACAGATATTCCTTTTAAGTGAGCATACACTCCATTCTCTTCATTTATATGGAAATGGAGATCATCAGTATTCCTACTGAAGACAAGCCTGGCATTAGACACGAAAGGGAAGGGGTCAATGGGGCTTGCAGCATGATGCAAAAGTCTGCTTGGTTGCTCTGCACAGGGGCTATGAAAAGATGCAAGCTTCAATAATGTTTCATGAGCCCAGCAAGTGACAGACACCATACAACGACAAGGTCATCCCTGTGGAGGAATGAAGGAGGACATCTTCAACGACCGGCCCAAACAGTACCTCGTAAACGTGGCCGTAAAGTCATTTGTGGCTGCTCTGGGTTATGTTTCTCGCAGTATGTCTGCTTTATGAAGTCTGGCAATGACAGACAAGACCCGTTACGCACTGAACCATATATCATATGGTAGCTTGAGCGCAGAAGCAATTTCAGAAGGAGCCAAATTTCAAGTGAGAGGTGGAAAAAAAGAATGAAAAAAAAAAAAAATATATATATATATATATATAGGCCTGATCACTCCATTACAGTAAAACAAAACACAAAAAATGGGACACTGACAGTCTAGAACAGTGAATTATTTGTATGCATTTATCATAGAAGGTATTAGTTTACAAACATAAAGAACAGGAAAACCAAAAGTGAAAAGAAAAGCAAAGCACTGTTTTTGTGTGTGTGTGTGTGTGTGTGTGTGTGTGTGTGTGTGTGTGTGTGTGTGTGTGTGTGTGTGTGTGTGTGTGTGTGTGTGTGAGAGTGTGTTTTATAGTGTTTCTTTCAGCTGTCAGTGCTTTGTCAATGGGAGCTGCTGTGTTTCGAGTAAGAAAGATGTCAATAGCGCCACTTAGTGTTAAAGAGGAGAAGCACACTGCTTATACAGTGTGTTTCTGTTGCCACTTTTATAAAACATATCGATAAAAATAAACTTTTAATTGCATGGTGTCTATACAATTAGTCAAGTACGTAATCATAGTTTCCCTCCCAAATACAATTGTTACAACCATAAAAAAACATTAGCAGTATCTCTTTCAAAAAGCTTTCTGAATAATTCTAGTTTGATTGATTTGAGCTTACACGTCAAACATTTACTACTGTATAACTGAAGTAAATATAAATATTCCAACTTTTTTTGGTGAAAACTATGGTAAATGTTTGTAGGGCCTGACCTACCTGCTCGAAATAACATCCATACCGTTTTAAACTGTTATAACATGCCTTATTCTCTCTAAGGTAATCTTCTCAGGTGTAGTACACAGAACCAAGTCTCTAAATATTGCGTTTACATCATGAATATACTGTAATCGCTACAGTGATTATAGCCATATCGTTCTTACCGCGCGTTCCAGCTATAATCGATGTCGTATTATTCTGAGGTAACTTCATTTTAAAAGGCGGAGCTTCACAAATTACGTATACAAACTGTCACAAAAATGTAACATGTATTATAATCATATTTTATACAAAAAATATGAGTTTGTACAGTTATTGTTGATTAAATAAATAAGTGGTAAATTATTAGGTGCAATGTTATCAAAACAAATAGCTAAACAATAGGTGCCTTTAAAATAACAGAAGGATTCTGAAAGCTTCTTATATTGTTTAAAATACAATATTCATTTAGTATGGCTGTACAGAATGTGCTGTGTCCCTAACAAATGCAGATACAAAAGTAGTATGTTAAACAAGTAAGAGTATACAATATACAATTATATACTGCATCCTATTCTCAAGTGTGCATCCAGTGGAAACTTTGCTATCCAATAATGCCACAGAATGAGCAAATCTGTTCATTCATGAGTAAGACTCACTATATCACAATGATAAGAATGATGATGGAATGAATTTGCCCATTTTAGCCCATTTGTTTCCATGAATTGCCACTAGAGGGCCTCAG
The DNA here is from genome assembly GCA_030578275.1 of Meda fulgida. Lineage (NCBI taxonomy): Eukaryota > Metazoa > Chordata > Actinopteri > Cypriniformes > Leuciscidae > Meda > Meda fulgida. The sequence goes on from CM060630.1 coordinate 11,967,451, forward strand.
TTACTTAGACTTCCTTCACTTGCACTTCAAGAGTTTCATACCTGGAAATTACTGTCTATTCAAAAAAAAAAAAACATTTAGAAGTGCATAGTTACCTTTAAATTAAAAAAATATTTATTTTCAAGGAACTTTTTGTTGCACCATTGTATAAACGGACCTAAGCACAATGCATTGAATTACTTGCAACCATGCATTTGATATTTTTAAGATTTTAAGATCTTAAATGCATGCTTTAAATTCATTCACAGAACAGCCTATAGATACAAGAGAACATAACATGGCTGGAAGGCAAAAACAACATGAGGTGAATACTGAATGACACTCCAATGCCGGTGGAACGATTCCTCTTCATTGTCTGCTCCAGTCGTGTCCTGACACCTGCCCACCGAGAGTTTGAAAAACACAGCAGCTCATAGAATCAATCTAGACGACAACCCGCACTCTCTGACGCACGAGCTTAAAACATTGCCTGCCCTTTGCCAAGATGTAGGCTACTTGTTCTCCAGGCCTTTCCATCCATTTATTCTCAGTAATTACCAAAACACAAACACTATTAGTGAGGTGCGGGCAGTGGCTTGTAACCGCTGGGCAGAGTCGAATGTTTGAGGAAACTAGCGTTTAAACTTGCACTGAAATCAGCAATGCTTGTTTCCTTTGATAGAACTAAAAGTTAATTATAGGAATATAATATTTAAAACTTCTAGCACAATTTACATAATTTACTATTATTAATTATTTCCTTAAGTTGTTTCAAACCCATGTGCTGTTATTTTTTTTTATGCAAAACACTTTTTTTCTTTTTAAATAATAAGAATATTAAGAAGTCCAAATAAAAGCATCATAATAGTCTGCACAACTTATATGCTTATGTTATGATCTCACTTCAATCAAAAGCATCGTATTATCTATCTATCTATCTATCTATCTATCTATCTATCTATCTATCTATCTATCTATCTATCTATCAATCAGTTATATCTATCTGTTCTATATATCTATTCAGTCTATCTATCTATCTATCTATCTACAGTATATATCTATATTGTTCTATCTATCTATCTACTGTATCTATCTATCTATCTATCTATCTATCTATATATATATGTTATATCTATCTATCTATCTATCTGTTCTATCTATCTATCTATCTGTTCTATCTATCTATCTATCAATCAGTTATATCTATCGGTTCTATATATCTATCTATCTATCTGTTCTATCTATCTATCTATCTATCTGTTCTATCTATCTATCTATCTATCTGTTCTATCTATCTATCTATCTATCTGTTCTATCTATCTATCTATCTGTTCTATCTATCTATCTATCTATCTATCAATCAGTTATATCTATCGGTTCTATATATCTATCTATCTATCTGTTCTATCTATCTATCTATCTATCTATCTATCTGTTCTATCTATCTATCTATCTATCTATCTGTTCTATCTATCTATCTATCTATCTGTTATATCTATCTATCTATCTATCTATCTGTTCAATCTATCTATCTATCTATCTATCAATCAGTTATATCTATCGGTTCTATGTATCTATTCAGTCTATCTATCTATCAATCAATCTATCTATCTATCTATCTATCTATCTATCTATCTACTGTATCTATCTATCAATATATATATATATATATATATATATATATATATATATATATATGTTCTATCTGTTCTATCTATCTATCTATCTATCTATCTATCTTCTATCTATCTATCTATCTATCTATCTGTTATTTCTATCTATCTATCTATCTATCTGTTCTATCTATCTATCTATCTATCTATCTATCTGTTCTATCTATCTATCTATCTGTTCTATCTATCTATCTATCTATTTATATATGTGTTCTATCTATCTATCTATCTATCTATCTATCTATCTATCTGTTCTATCTATCTATCTATCTATCTATCTATCTGTTCTATCTATCTGTTCTATCTATCTATCTATCTATCTATCTATCTGTTCTATCTATCTATCTATCTATCTATCTATCTATCTATCTATCTATCTGTTCTATCTATCTATCTATCTGTTCTATCTATCTATCTATCTGTTCTATCTATCTATCTATCTATCTATATCATTTTTTCAATAACAATAGCCTATATTATGGATGGATGGCATTTTAAAAATGTAAACAATAAAACTTTTGTTTATTAAAATTGTCTGTTTTGTACTGTTGAAAAGAGCTATTTTAAATATTCACACAGCAAAATAATTCATTAAACTACACAAGTATCCTGGTCCGTGGTTGTGTGTTGCTTGCTTGAGACTCAATGACTGTCTGCTTATTGTTGGGTTATGTATGTGGGCTCATATTCATACTACAGATGGCCAGTTATCTGAATATATTTCTCATGCGTTGAGTTAATATGACTCGCGGCCCATGGGGAACGAAAGGGAACTAAGCTCAGAGAAAAACAAATAGCCATTTGTGATGGTAAACAGACATTTTTCCAGCCTTTATCCTTCTATTGTGAGAGAAAGATTTTTAAGCTGAGACGTATTGGCATTGCAAAGCCATCAGTACAGCAGACACACGGAGGCATGTCTCTGTCTGGCATTAATATCTATAGAGCACCACACTTTACAAATTGACCCGTGCAGAACGACAAACGTGGGTCCGGAGTTTTTCACTCCGGATTGTTTTGAATTGCTATTGCTCAGCAGTTCCTCGCTCTGAAATCCATCACCCTTCCATTTATCTCGGAAAAAATGGCACGGGCCACCGTCTAATGGCTGACTGTGGGCCATTTCAGTGATGAATTCTCAAAATCATCCAAAGATGAGTAAAAGTCTGCTTAGAGGTTTTGCTTTGTGGCAGCAACAGCCATTTTGACACATATCTCATGCCAATATAGAACAATATATGCTGTATGGTGGAGAAACGTAATGAATACAAAGTACTCCAATTACTTTTCATGAGGAGAATTTGCGAGGGATTTTGTTTTTTGATTGCAGTCAAGTGCAGTTTAGGGAAGGCTCTTATTATGATAACTGCCCACAAAAGCAATCAAAAACCAATTTTCTATAATCATTGAAATGTTTTCGGTTACACTTTATTTTAAGGGGTCCATGTTACAGTGTAATTATGCATTTAACTACTGAGTAATAATAATTAACTTCATGTACTTACTATAAGGTTAGGCTTAGGATCAGGGTGTGGTTTAGGGTTAGTTGCATGTAATTATTCATAATTTATATTAATTATTATAGCAACTACATGTAACTAATAAGGACACTGTAAAATAGTGTTACCTTTGCGTTCCGGCACCTTCTGATAAAAAAAAATTAAGCCCTGCTTTTAGGGGTTCCCATTTAGTTTTAATTGATTTTTAATTTTAAGCAGCTCGTAAACATACTTTATCAGTAGTAAAAAAATGAAAGAATCTGTTAAACATGAAAGTATTATGCAATCATTAAAGATATTTCTCTTTATATAGAACCGTTTTGGTTCTAAAATTGATTCAAGAACCCTAGGATTCTATAGAACCTGACTTTACAGCCATGTTACATTGGACCCCATTAGACTTTCAGTGTATGGGGAAAAAAAAACGATCTGTTTATACTATCAGTTTCGCATAAGAAAAAAAGTCATGAAAGATGACATGAGGGTGAGTAATGATGACAAAATATTCTATTTATATATAACTATCCTTTTAATATGTTATGCATCAACTATTGTATAAGGCTCTCTATTTTGAGAGTTTAAAACATGAGTACAAAATGTTCTGTATTTTTTTAAAAACATCAACGCAGCCTTTCTGAATGATAGTTTCATACACATCCTTATCCCACAGCTTCGAGCAGCAACACTTTATGTCACGCTGATCCCAGATCTGTCAAAAAGTGCTGGAAATTAGGACATCCACACCACAAAAAAAAAGTCTATTTCAGCACCCCTCAAAGTCTTTTTTTCCCCTACTAGAGCAGACAAAGTCGATTCTTAAAGAACTATTTTTAACCACGTGAACTCTTTATCACTCAAAACTCCAAGTTAGGATCAGGAAATCAAGAATACCTGTCAGTAGGGATGTGCCCGAAGCCAAATACTACTGTTCGGAAGGGAAATTATGCATTCAACAGAGCCTCTACGGGGACATGGTGATGGGAAAAAAATATGGGATAGGAGGAAAAAATATATTTCATTGTTTTTTGCGTTCTCTCACAATTATATATTTGGGTAATTATATTATAGCGTTTTTTTTTTTTTTTCTTTTCTTTTTTCTTCTCAAATTCAAAGGTATTTTGCCAAAAGGGCCAAACGAGGCATACAGTTTAGTGGATTTTGTCGGTTTGTTGAAAACATTTTTAAAATTCAATAATTGTTTTGTTTTGTCAGAGGGAGAAAATGTCTGTCTATCCTAAAAACACACTGGTCAAACTCAGGCTAGTCTCACCTACAGTAATAATCCCGACCAAAATATTTCACATTAACATTATAGGAAATGTGTCTGTTACATGATATGTCTTCAATGCAATGTGTAACGGGTTGGATGTTTTAAGATAATAAAGGCAATTTCTAGCTAAGAACAACATTCTAGCAAAAGATTAACATTTAGGAAGAAAAAGAAACACTTTCATGTCCAGTATAAAGTGACACAACAGCGGGGACATGTTATGTTTTATGCTAGATAAGCCTTCTAAGAAGGGTTTGAAATGAACTGATGAAATGAAATGCCAATTTGGCTACTAAATTAAGTTACCGGCCATTCAGAACTCCAACTAGCCCCCCCCCAAAAAAAACAAGAAGATGACAGAAACCAGATTAACTACATCACATCTTATACATATATTATTAATATTATAATAATATACACTCACCTAAAGGATTATTAGGAACACATGTTCAATTTCTCATTAATGCAATTATCTAATCAACCAATCACATGGCAGTTGCTTCAATGCATTTAGGGGTGTGGTCCTGGTCAAGACAATCTCCTGAACTCCAAACTGAATGTCAGAATGGGAAAGAAAGGTGATTTAAGCAATTTTGAGCATGGCATGGTTGTTGGTGCCAGACGGGCCGGTCTGAGTATTTCACAATCTGCTCACTTACTGGGATTTTCACGCACAACCATTTCTAGGGTTTTCAAAGAATGGTGTGAAAAGGGAAAAACATCCAGTATGCGCCAGTCCTGTGGGCGAAAATGCCTTGTTGATGCTAGAGGTCAGAGGAGAATGGGCCGACTGATTCAAACTGATAGAAGAGCAACTTTGACTGAAATAACCACTCTTTACAACCAAGGTATGCAGCAAAGCATTTGTGAAGCCACAACACGCACAACCTTGAGGCGGATGGGCTACAACAGCAGAAGACCCCACCGGGTACCACTCATCTCCACTACAAATAGGAAACAGAGGCCACAATTTGCAAGAGCTCACCAAAATTGGACAGTTGAAGACTGGAAAAATGTTGCCTGGTCTGATGAGTCTCGATTTCTGTTGAGACATTCAGATGTTAGAGTCAGAATTTGGCGTAAACAGAATGAGAACATGGATCCATCATGCCTTGTTACCACTGTGCAGGCTGGTGGTGGTGGTGTAATGGTGTGGGGGGTGTTTTCTTGGCACACTTTAGGTCCCTTAGTGCCAATTGGGCATCGTTTAAATGCCACGGCCTACCTGGGCATTGTTTCTGACCATGTGCATCCCTTTATGGCCACCATGTACCCATCCTCTAAAGGCTACTTCCAGCAGGATAATGCACCATGTCACAAAGCTCGAATCATTTCAAATTGGTTTCTTGAACATGACAATGAGTTCACTGTACTAAAATCTTTGGGATGTGGTGGAACGGGAGCTTCGTGCCCTGGATGTGCATCCCACAAATCTCCATCAACTGCAAGATGCTATCCTATCAATATGGGCCAACATTTCTAAAGAATGCTTTCAGCACCTTGTTGAATCAATGCCACGTAGAATTAAGGCAGTTCTGAAGGCGAAAGGGGGTCAAACACAGTATTAGTATGGTGTTCCTAATAATCCTTTAGGTGAGTGTATATTGTAATATATACAATATTATATATTTTTGTATATACACTGACGGGCCGGCAGTGGTTCATGTAGGTTGTCTATAAACCGGAAGGTTGGTGGTTCAATCCCTGGTTCCACCTGACCAAGTGTCGAGGCGCCTTGCATGGCTGACACCGCCGTCGGTGTATGAATGAGTGAGTGAATGGGTGAATGTGAGGCAAAAATGTAAAGCGCTTTGGTGGCCATTGGGTCTGTGAAAGCGCTATATAAATGCAGTCCATTTACCATTAATATATACAAAATTGGATTTCATACATTCATTTCTTATTCAAACTAAATCCTGTCGTCCAGCCATCTCCTCCCTTCCTCTTTCATCCTCATCCTTTTCACCAAAAATGTGTTTAAGGTGGTCAGATCAATTCAGTACAAAGACCAGCAAAAAATAAATAAATAAATAATGTCGGAAAATAGCAAATGCCTGTTCTGATAACCAAAAATTCTGGGATTTTGGTCAGGATTATTACTGTAGGTGAGACTAGCCTGAGCTTGACCAGTGTGTTTTTAGGATAGACAGACATTTTCTCCCTCTGACAAAACAAAACAATTATTTAATTTTAAAAATGTTTTCAACAAACCGACAAAATCCACTAAACTGTATGCCTCGTTTGGCCCTTTTGGCAAAATGCCTTTTAATCTTCGCAATTGCTTCAAAGCAAATGAACAAGTGCACCGCTATTTGTTGCGTAGTGACGTGAATGTACATGTAAGCCAGATATGCGCAGATTCTGAGCAATACGCATGAAATTTGTGCAGATTTGACTTTCACGAACTTCCCCAGCAAAGTAAACATAATAAGTAACCCGCTAGTGATTGGCTAGTGATTTGACAGCGTTGGCGGGTGTTCATTTCAAACCCTGCTTCTAAGGAAAAGAGAGAAAAGTTTATGACTCATACCTTTGGAGTTGCATTCCATCCAAGGAAATTATGTCAGTTCTAGCAAATCAAGTGATTTTGTGTATACGATAAGATTTATAGGGAAAAAAGCACCAATGTAACCAGGTAGACTATTCTTATTCCTATTCTTAGGTACTAATAATTATGAATCTTTGTTAAGGTAAATCAATGCATGGGAAACCATGCGCCATGAAAGTTGATTAAAATCTTATGTAAAATATTCAGTATTGTTTCATTGGGACAAAATCCAACAAGCTGACCCAAATGCCAAATCTTAAAGAGATGTCATGTCATAATTTTAAGTTTGTGATTATGAGACAGCTACTGAAGGAGTTGTCTCGTGCTAAAGGTTATTGTGTCAGGCTCAAATTAGCAGCCAGCTCACCTTGACGGGCAGTTGTATCGCAGACGTGAGGGTCTGGACTAAACCACAGGGGCTGATAAACAGATGGGACAGTGTCATGTGCACAGAGGTGCTGTCACCTCTACTGCTCCTCTGCATTCAGGCGTATTACACTTCACTGGCTCCTTTTAGACGTCTGCTTACAGTGAAGAAAAAGACGCCCACATGGAAATCTATCAAATTGTATTCAGCAATT